>OX122890.1:34733842-34756342 GCA_944738655.2 Andrena hattorfiana
GATCATGATGATAATGATGATAATGGTGATAATGATGATAATGATGATGATAATGATGATAATGATGATGATATTGATGATGATGATGATGATGATAGTGATGATGATAGTGATAATGATAGTAATAATGATAGTGGTAATGATATTGATGGTGATAGTGATGATGATAATGATGATGATAGTGATGATGATAGTGATGATGATAGTGATGATGATAGTGATGATAATGGTGATGATAATAATGATAATGATAGTGATGATGATAGTGATGACGATAGTGATGATAATGGTGATGATAATGATGATGTTGATGATAATGATGATGGTAATGATGATGATAATGATGATGATAATGATGATAATGATGATAGTGGCGATAATGTTCATAATGATGATATAATGATTATGATGATAATGATGATTATGATGATAATGCTGATAATGATGATAATGATGATAATGATGATGATAATAATGTTGATAATGATGATGATAATGATGATGATAATGATGTTGATAATGATGATGATAATGATGATAATGATGATAATAATGATACTGATGATAACGATGATAATGATGAAAATGATGTTAATGATGATAATGATGATAATGATTATAATGATGATAATGATGACAATGATGATAATGATTATAATGATGATAATGGTGATAATGATGATAATGCTGATAATGATGATAATGATGATAATGATGATAATGATGATATTGGAGATAATGATGATATTGATGATAATAATGATGATAATGATGATGATAGTGATGATGATGATGATGATGATAGTGATGATGATAGTGATAATGATAGTAATAATGATAGTGGTAATGATGTTGATGGTGATAGTGATGATGATAATGATGATGATAGTGATGATGATAGTGATGATGATAGTGATGATGATAGTGATGATAATGGTGATGATAATAATGATGATGATAGTGATGATGATAGTGATGACGATAGTGATGATAATGGTGATGATAATGATGATAATGATGATAATGATGATATTGGAGATAATGATGATAATGATGATAATGATGATATTGGAGATAATGATGATAATGATGATAATGTTGATAATGATGATAATGACGATAATGATGATAATGATGATAATTATGATCATGATGATAATGATGATAATGATGATAATTATGATCATGATGATAATGATGATAATGATGATAGTGATGATAGTGGTGATAATGATGATATTCGAGATAATGATTATAATGATGATAATGATGATAATGATGATAATGATGATAATGATGATGATAAGGATGACGATAACGATGATGATAATGGTGATGATAATGATGATGATAATGATGATGATAATGATGATGATGATGATAATGATGATAATGATGATAATGATGATAATGATGATAATGATGATAATGATGATAACGATGATAATGATGATAATGATGATAATCATGATAATTATGATCATGATTATAATGACGATAATGATGATAATGATGATAATGATGACAATGATGGTAATGATGATATTGGAGATAATGATGATAATGATGATAATGATGATATTGGAGATAATGATGATAATGATGATAATGTTGATAATGATGATAATGACGATAATGATGATAATGTTGATAATGATGATAATGACGATAATGATGATAATGATGATACTGATGATAATGATGATATTGGAGATAATGATGATAATGATGATAATGATTATAATGATGATAATGATGATAATGATGATAATGATGACAATGATGATGATAATGATGGCGATAATGATGATGATAATGGTGATGATAATGATGATGATAATGATGATGATAATGATGATGATGATGATAATGATGATGATGATGATAATGATGATGATAATGATGATAATGATGATAATGATGATGATAATGATGATGATGATGATGATGATGATGATAATGATGATGATGATGATAATGATGATGATAATGATGATAATGATGATAATGATGATAATGATGATGATAATTATGATAATGATGATAATG
Source organism: Andrena hattorfiana (assembly GCA_944738655.2). Classification (NCBI taxonomy): domain Eukaryota; kingdom Metazoa; phylum Arthropoda; class Insecta; order Hymenoptera; family Andrenidae; genus Andrena; species Andrena hattorfiana. The sequence goes on from OX122890.1 coordinate 34,735,892, forward strand.
ATGATAATGATGATAATGATGATAGTGATGATAATGATGATATTGGAGATAATGATAATGGTGATGATGATGATAATGGTGATGATGATGATAATGATGATGATAATGATGATGATGATGATAATGATGATGATAATGATGATAATGATGATAATGATGGTATTGCAGATAATGATGATAATGGTGATGATGATGATAATGATGATAATGATGATAATGGTGATGATAATGATTACATTAATGATGGTGATAATGATGATAATGACTACATTAATGATGGTGATAATGATGATAATGCTGATAATGATGATAATGAGGATAATGATGATAATGACGATAATGATGATAATGATGATAATGACGATAATGATGATAATGATGATAATGATGATAATGATGATATTGGAGATAATGATGATAATGATGATAGTGGTGATAGTGGTGATAATGATGATATTCGAGATAATGATTATAATGATGATAATGATGATAATGATGATAATGATGATGATGATTATAATAATGATACTGATGATAACGATGATAATGATGATAATGGTGATAATGATGATAATGATCATAATGATCATAATGATAATGGTGATAATGATGATGATGATTATGATGATGATAGTGATGATAGTGATGATAATGATGATAGTGATGATAATGATGATAGTGATGATAATAATGATTGTGATGATAACGATGATAATGGTGATAATGATGATAATGATGATAATGATGATAATGATGATAATGATGATAATGATGATAATGATGATAATGATGATAATGGTGATGATAATGATTACATTGATGATGGTGATAATGATGATAATGCTGATAATGATGATAATGAGGATAATGATGATAATGACGATAATGATGATAATGATGATAATGATGATAATGATGATATTGGAGATAATGATGATAATTATAATAATGACGATAATGATGATAATGATGATAATGATGATAATGATGATATTGGAGATAATGATGATAATGATGATAATGATGATATTGGAGATAATGATGATAATGATGATAATGTTGATAATGATGATAATGACGATAATGATGATAATGATGATAATGATGATAATGACGATAATGATGATAATGATGATAATGATGATAATGATGATATTGGAGATAATGACGATAATGATGATAATGATGATATTGGAGATAATGATGATATTGATGATAATAATGATGATAATGATGATGATAGTGATGATGATGATGATGATGATAGTGATGATGATAGTGATAATGATAGTAATAATGATAGTGGTAATGATGTTGATGGTGATAGTGATGATGATAATGATGATGATAGTGATGATGATAGTGATGATGATAGTGATGATGATAGTGATGATAATGGTGATGATAATAATGATGATGATAGTGATGATGATAGTGATGACGATAGTGATGATAATGGTGATGATAATGATGATGATGATGATAATGATGATGGTAATGATGATGATAATGATGATTATACTGATGATAATGATGATAGTGGTGATAATGTTGATAATGATGATAATAATGATTATGATGATAATGATGATTATGATGATAATGATGATAATGATGATAATGATGATGATAATGGTGATGATATTGATGATGATAATGATGATGATAATGATGTTGATAATGATGATGATAATGATGATGATAATGATGATGATAATGATGATGATAATGATGATGATAATGATGATAATGATGATAATAATGATAATGATGATAATTATGATAATGATGATAGTGATGATAATGATGATATTCGAGATAATGATGACAATGATGATAATGATGATAATGATGATAATTATGATCATGATGATAATGATGATAATGGTGATAATGATGATAATGATGATAATGATGATAATGATGATAATGATGATAACGATGATAATGATGATAATGATGATAATAATGATAATGATGATAATGATGATAATGCTGATAATGGTGATGATAATGATTACATTGATGATGGTGATAATGATGATAATGCTGATAATGATGATAATGATGATAATGAGGATAATGAGGATAATGACGATAATGATGATAATGATGATAATGACGATAATGATGATAATGATGATAATGATGATAAAGATGATATTGGAGATAATGATGATAATGATGATAATGATGATATTGGAGATAATGATGATAATGATGATAATGTTGATAATGATGATAATGATGATAATGATGATAATTATGATCATGATGATAATGATGATAATGATGATAATTATGATCATGATGATAATGATGATAATGATGATAGTGATGATAGTGGTGATAATGATGATATTCGAGATAATGATTATAATGATGATAATGATGATAATGATGATAATGATGATAATGATGATGATAATGATGACGATAACGATGATGATAATGGTGATGATAATGATGATGATAATGATGATGATAATGATGATGATGATGATAATGATGATAATGATGATAATGATGATAATGATGATAATGATGATAATGATGATAACGATGATAATGATGATAATGATGATAATCATGATAATTATGATCATGATTATAATGACGATAATGATGATAATGATGATAATGATGACAATGATGATAATGATGATATTGGAGATAATGATGATAATGATGATAATGATGATATTGGAGATAATGATGATAATGATGATAATGTTGGTAATGATGATAATGACGATAATGATGATAATGATGATAATGATGATAATGACGATAATGATGATAATGATGATAATGATGATAATGATGATATTGGAGATAATGATGATAATGATGATAGTGATGATAATGATGATATTGGAGATAATGATAATGGTGATGATGATGATAATGGTGATGATGATGATAATGATGATGATAATGATGATGATGATGATAATGATGATGATAATGGTGATGATAATGATGATGATAATGATGATGATAATGATGATGATGATGATAATGATGATGATGATGATAATGATGATGATAATGATGATAATGATGATAATGATGATAATGATGATGATAATGATGATGATGATGATGATGATGATGATAATGATGATGATGATGATAATGATGATGATAATGATGATAATGATGATAATGATGATAATGATGATAGTGATGATAATGATGATATTGGAGATAATGATAATGGTGATGATGATGATAATGGTGATGATGATGATAATGATGATGATAATGATGATGATGATGATGATAATGATGATGATAATGATGATAATGATGATAATGATGATAATGATGATAATGATGATAATGATGATAATGATGATAATGATGATAACGATGATAATGATGATAATGATGATAATCATGATAATTATGATCATGATTATAATGACGATAATGATGATAATGATGATAATGATGACAATGATGATAATGATGATATTGGAGATAATGATGGTAATGATGATAATGATGATATTGGAGATAATGATGATAATGATGATAATGTTGATAATTATGATAATGACGATAATGATGATAATGTTGATAATGATGATAATGACGATAATGATGATAATGATGATACTGATGATAATGATGATATTGGAGATAATGATGATAATGATGATAATGATTATAATGATGATAATGATGATAATGATGATAATGATGACAATGATGATGATAATGATGGCGATAATGATGATGATAATGGTGATGATAATGATGATGATAATGATGATGATAATGATGATGATGATGATAATGATGATGATGATGATAATGATGATGATAATGATGATAATGATGATAATGATGATGATAATGATGATGATGATGATGATAATGATGATGATGATGATAATGATGATGATAATGATGATAATGATGATAATGATGATAATGATGATGATGATGATAATGATGATGATGATGATAATGGTGATGATGATGATAATGATGATGATAATGATGATGATGATGATGATAATGATGATGATAATGATGATAATGATGATAATGATGATAATGATGATAATGATGATAATGATGATAATGATGATAATGATGATAATGATGATAACGATGATAATGATGATAATGATGATAATCATGATAATTATGATCATGATGATAATGATGATAATGATGATAATTATGATCATGATGATAATGATGATAATGATGATAATTATGATCATGATGACAATGATGATGATGATGATAATGATGATGATAATGATGATAATGATGATAATGATGATAATGATGATAGTGATGATAATGATGGTATTGCAGATAATGATGATAATGGTGATGATGATGATACTGAATATGATAATGATGATGATAATGATGACGATAATGATGACGATGATGATGGTCATGATGATGATGATCATCATAATGACGATGATTATGGAGATGATGATGATAATGATGAAGATGATGATGATGGTGATAATGATGATGATAATGATAATGATGATAATGATGATGATAATTATGATAATGATGATAATGATGATAATGATGATAATGATGATAGTGATGATAATGATGATATTGGAGATAATGATAATGGTGATGATGATGATAATGGTGATGATGATGATAATGATGATGATAATGATGATGATGATGATAATGATGATGATAATGATGATAATGATGATAATGATGGTATTGCAGATAATGATGATAATGGTGATGATGATGATACTGAATATGATAATGATGATGATAATGATGACGATAATGATGACGATGATGATGGTGATGATGATGATGATCATCATAATGACGATGATTATGGAGATGATGATGATAATGATGAAGATGATGATGATGGTGATAATGCTGATGATAATGATAATGATGATAATGATGATGATAATTATGATAATGATGATAATGATGATAATGATAATAATGATGATAGTGATGATAATGATGATATTGGAGATAATGATAATGGTGATGATGATGATAATGGTGATGATGATGATAATGATGATGATAATGATGATGATGATGATAATGATGATGATAATGATGATAATGATGATAATGATGATAATGATGATAATGATGATAATGATGATAATGATGATAATGATGATAATGATGATAATGATGATAACGATGATAATGATGATAATGATGATAATCATGATAATTATGATCATGATTATAATGACGATAATGATGATAATGATGATAATGATGACAATGATGATAATGATTATAATGATGATAATGGTGATAATGATGATAATGCTGATAATGATGATAATGATGATAGTGATGATAATGATGATAATGATGATAATGATGATAATGATGATAATGATGATGGTGATGATAATGATGATATTCGAAATAATGATGATAATGATGATAATGATGATAATGATGATAATGATGATAATTATGATCATGATGATAATGATGATAATGATGATAATGATGATAATCATGATAATGACGATAATGTTTATAATGATGATAACGGTGATAATGATGATAATGATCGTAATGATGATAATGATAATGGTGATAATGATGATAATGATGATGATGATGATAGTGATGATAGTGATGATAATGATGATAGTGATGATAATAATGATTGTGATGATAGTGATGATAGTGATGATAGTGATGATAGTGATGATAGTGATGATAATGATGATGGTAATGATGATAATGATGATAATGATGATAATGATGATAATAATGATACTGATGATAACGATGATAATGATGATAATGGTGATAATGATGATAATGACGATAATGATGATAATGGTGATCATGATAATGATGATAATGATGATGATAATGATGATAATGATGATGATATTGATGATGATGATGATGATGATAGTGATGATGATAGTGATAATGATAGTAATAATGATAGTGGTAATGATATTGATGGTGATAGTGATGATGATAATGATGATGATAGTGATGATGATAGTGATGATGATAGTGATGATGATAGTGATGATAATGGTGATGATAATAATGATAATGATATTGATGATGATAGTGATGACGATAGTGATGATAATGGTGATGATAATGATGATGATGATGATAATGATGATGGTAATGATGATGATAATGATGATGATAATGATGATAATGATGATAGTGGTGATAATGTTGATAATGATGATAATAATGATTATGATGATAATGATGATTATGATGATAATGCTGATAATGATGATAATGATGATAATGATGATGATAATAATGTTGATAATGATGATGATAATGATGATGATAATGATGTCGATAATGATGATGATAATGATGATAATGATGATAATAATGATACTGATGATAACGATGATAATGATGAAAATGATGTTAATGATGATAATGATGATAATGATTATAATGATGATAGTGATGATAATGATGATATTCGAAATAATGATGACAATGATGATAATGATGATAATGATGATAATTATGATCATGATGATAATGATGATAATGATGATAATGGTGATAATGATGATAATGATGATAATGATGATAATGACGATAATGATGATAATGATGATAATGATGATAATGATGATAATGATGTTAATGGTGATAATGATGATAATGATGATAATGATGATAATGATGATAATGATGATAATGGTGATGATAATGATTACATTAATGATGGTGATAATGATGATAATGACTACATTAATGATGGTGATAATGATGATAATGCTGATAATGATGATAATGAGGATAATGATGATAATGACGATAATGATGATAATGATGATAATGACGATAATGATGATAATGATGATAATGATGATAATGATGATATTGGAGATAATGATGATAATGATGATAGTGGTGATAGTGGTGATAATGATGATATTCGAGATAATGATTATAATGATGATAATGATGATAATGATGATAATGATGATGATGATTATAATAATGATACTGATGATAACGATGATAATGATGATAATGGTGATAATGATGATAATGATCATAATGATCATAATGATAATGGTGATAATGATGATGATGATTATGATGATGATAGTGATGATAGTGATGATAATGATGATAGTGATGATAATGATGATAGTGATGATAATAATGATTGTGATGATAACGATGATAATGGTGATAATGATGATAATGATGATAATGATGATAATGATGATAATGATGATAATGATGATAATGATGATAATGATGATAATGGTGATGATAATGATTACATTGATGATGGTGATAATGATGATAATGCTGATAATGATGATAATGAGGATAATGATGATAATGACGATAATGATGATAATGATGATAATGATGATAATGATGATATTGGAGATAATGATGATAATTATAATAATGACGATAATGATGATAATGATGATAATGATGATAATGATGATATTGGAGATAATGATGATAATGATGATAATGATGATATTGGAGATAATGATGATAATGATGATAATGTTGATAATGATGATAATGACGATAATGATGATAATGATGATAATGATGATAATGACGATAATGATGATAATGATGATAATGATGATAATGATGATATTGGAGATAATGATGATAATGATGATAATGATGATATTGGAGATAATGATGATATTGATGATAATAATGATGATAATGATGATGATAGTGATGATGATGATGATGATGATAGTGATGATGATAGTGATAATGATAGTAATAATGATAGTGGTAATGATGTTGATGGTGATAGTGATGATGATAATGATGATGATAGTGATGATGATAGTGATGATGATAGTGATGATGATAGTGATGATAATGGTGATGATAATAATGATGATGATAGTGATGATGATAGTGATGACGATAGTGATGGTAATGGTGATGATAATGATGATGATGATGATAATGATGATGGTAATGATGATGATAATGATGATTATACTGATGATAATGATGATAGTGGTGATAATGTTGATAATGATGATAATAATGATTATGATGATAATGATGATTATGATGATAATGATGATAATGATGATAATGATGATGATAATGGTGATGATATTGATGATGATAATGATGATGATAATGATGTTGATAATGATGATGATAATGATGATGATAATGATGATGATAATGATGATGATAATGATGATGATAATGATGATAATGATGATAATAATGATAATGATGATAATTATGATAATGATGATAGTGATGATAATGATGATATTCGAGATAATGATGACAATGATGATAATGATGATAATGATGATAATTATGATCATGATGATAATGATGATAATGGTGATAATGATGATAATGATGATAATGATGATAATGATGATAATGATGATAACGATGATAATGATGATAATGATGATAATAATGATAATGATGATAATGATGATAATGCTGATAATGGTGATGATAATGATTACATTGATGATGGTGATAATGATGATAATGCTGATAATGATGATAATGATGATAATGAGGATAATGAGGATAATGACGATAATGATGATAATGATGATAATGACGATAATGATGATAATGATGATAATGATGATAATGATGATATTGGAGATAATGATGATAATGATGATAATGATGATATTGGAGATAATGATGATAATGATGATAATGTTGATAATGATGATAATGATGATAATGATGATAATTATGATCATGATGATAATGATGATAATGATGATAATTATGATCATGATGATAATGATGATAATGATGATAGTGATGATAGTGGTGATAATGATGATATTCGAGATAATGATTATAATGATGATAATGATGATAATGATGATAATGATGATAATGATGATGATAATGATGACGATAACGATGATGATAATGGTGATGATAATGATGATGATAATGATGATGATAATGATGATGATGATGATAATGATGATAATGACGATAATGATGATAATGATGATACTGATGATAATGATGATATTGGAGATAATGATGATAATGATGATAATGATTATAATGATGATAATGATGATAATGATGATAATGATGACAATGATGATGATAATGATGGCGATAATGATGATGATAATGGTGATGATAATGATGATGATAATGATGATAATGATGATAATGATGATAACGATGATAATGATGATAATGATGATAATCATGATAATTATGATCATGATTATAATGACGATAATGATGATAATGATGATAATGATGACAATGATGATAATGATGATATTGGAGATAATGATGATAATGATGATAATGATGATATTGGAGATAATGATGATAATGATGATAATGTTGATAATGATGATAATGACGATAATGATGATAATGTTGATAATGATGATAATGACGATAATGATGATAATGATGATACTGATGATAATGATGATATTGGAGATAATGATGATAATGATGATAATGATTATAATGATGATAATGATGATAATGATGATAATGATGACAATGATGATGATAATGATGGCGATAATGATGATGATAATGGTGATGATAATGATGATGATAATGATGATGATAATGATGATGATGATGATAATGATGATGATGATGATAATGATGATGATAATGATGATAATGATGATAATGATGATGATAATGATGATGATGATGATGATGATGATGATAATGATGATGATGATGATAATGATGATGATAATGATGATAATGATGATAATGATGATAATGATGATAGTGATGATAATGATGGTATTGGAGATAATGATGATAATGATGATGATAATGATGACGATAATGATGACGATGATGATGGTGATGATGATGATGATCATCATAATGACGATGATTATGGAGATGATGATGATAATGATGAAGATGATGATGATGGTGATAATGATGATGATAATGATAATGATGATAATGATGATGATAATTATGATAATGATGATAATGATGATAATGATGATAATGATGATAGTGATGATAATGATGATATTGGAGATAATGATAATGGTGATGATGATGATAATGGTGATGATGATGATAATGATGATGATAATGATGATGATGATGATGATAATGATGATGATAATGATGATAATGATGATAATGATGATAATGATGATAATGATGATAATGATGATAATGATGATAATGATGATAACGATGATAATGATGAAAATGATGATAATCATGATAATTATGATCATGATTATAATGACGATAATGATGATAATGATGATAATGATGACAATGATGATCATGATGATAATGATGATAATGGTGATAATGATGATAATGATGATAATGATGATAATGATGATAATGATGATAATGATGATAATGATGATAATGATGACAATGATGATAATGATTATAATGATGATAATGGTGATAATGATGATAATGCTGATAATGATGATAATGATGATAATGATGATAATGATGATAATTATGATCATGATGACAATGATGATGATGATGATAATGATGATGATAATGATGATAATGATGATAATGATGATAATGATGATAGTGATGATAATGATGGTATTGCAGATAATGATGATAATGGTGATGATGATGATACTGAATATGATAATGATGATGATAATGATGACGATAATGATGACGATGATGATGGTGATGATGATGATGATCATCATAATGACGATGATTATGGAGATGATGATGATAATGATGAAGATGATGATGATGGTGATAATGATGATGATAATGATAATGATGATAATGATGATGATAATTATGATAATGATGATAATGATGATAATGATGATAATGATGATAGTGATGATAATGATGATATTGGAGATAATGATAATGGTGATGATGATGATAATGGTGATGATGATGATAATGATGATGATAATGATGATGATGATGATAATGATGATGATAATGATGATAATGATGATAATGATGGTATTGCAGATAATGATGATAATGGTGATGATGATGATACTGAATATGATAATGATGATGATAATGATGACGATAATGATGACGATGATGATGGTGATGATGATGATGATCATCATAATGACGATGATTATGGAGATGATGATGATAATGATGAAGATGATGATGATGGTGATAATGATGATGATAATGATAATGATGATAATGATGATGATAATTATGATAATGATGATAATGATGATAATGATAATAATGATGATAGTGATGATAATGATGATATTGGAGATAATGATAATGGTGATGATGATGATAATGGTGATGATGATGATAATGATGATGATAATGATGATGATGATGATAATGATGATGATAATGATGATAATGATGATAATGATGATAATGATGATAATGATGATAATGATGATAATGATGATAATGATGATAATGATGATAATGATGATAACGATGATAATGATGATAATGATGATAATCATGATAATTATGATCATGATTATAATGACGATAATGATGATAATGATGATAATGATGACAATGATGATAATGATTATAATGATGATAATGGTGATAATGATGATAATGCTGATAATGATGATAATGATGATAGTGATGATAATGATGATAATGATGATAATGATGATAATGATGATAATGATGATGGTGATGATAATGATGATATTCGAAATAATGATGATAATGATGATAATGATGATAATGATGATAATGATGATAATTATGATCATGATGATAATGATGATAATGATGATAATGATGATAATCATGATAATGACGATAATGTTTATAATGATGATAACGGTGATAATGATGATAATGATCGTAATGATGATAATGATAATGGTGATAATGATGATAATGATGATGATGATGATAGTGATGATAGTGATGATAATGATGATAGTGATGATAATAATGATTGTGATGATAGTGATGATAGTGATGATAGTGATGATAGTGATGATAGTGATGATAATGATGATGGTAATGATGATAATGATGATAATGATGATAATGATGATAATAATGATACTGATGATAACGATGATAATGATGATAATGGTGATAATGATGATAATGACGATAATGATGATAATGGTGATCATGATAATGATGATAATGATGATGATAATGATGATAATGATGATGATATTGATGATGATGATGATGATGATAGTGATGATGATAGTGATAATGATAGTAATAATGATAGTGGTAATGATATTGATGGTGATAGTGATGATGATAATGATGATGATAGTGATGATGATAGTGATGATGATAGTGATGATGATAGTGATGATAATGGTGATGATAATAATGATAATGATATTGATGATGATAGTGATGACGATAGTGATGATAATGGTGATGATAATGATGATGATGATGATAATGATGATGGTAATGATGATGATAATGATGATGATAATGATGATAATGATGATAGTGGTGATAATGTTGATAATGATGATAATAATGATTATGATGATAATGATGATTATGATGATAATGCTGATAATGATGATAATGATGATAATGATGATGATAATAATGTTGATAATGATGATGATAATGATGATGATAATGATGTCGATAATGATGATGATAATGATGATAATGATGATAATAATGATACTGATGATAACGATGATAATGATGAAAATGATGTTAATGATGATAATGATGATAATGATTATAATGATGATAGTGATGATAATGATGATATTCGAAATAATGATGACAATGATGATAATGATGATAATGATGATAATTATGATCATGATGATAATGATGATAATGGTGATAATGATGATAATGATGATAATGATGATAATGACGATAATGATGATAATGATGATAATGATGATAATGATGATAATGATGTTAATGGTGATAATGATGATAATGATGATAATGATGATAATGATGATAATGATGATAATGGTGATGATAATGATTACATTAATGATGGTGATAATGATGATAATGACTACATTAATGATGGTGATAATGATGATAATGCTGATAATGATGATAATGAGGATAATGATGATAATGACGATAATGATGATAATGATGATAATGACGATAATGATGATAATGATGATAATGATGATAATGATGATATTGGAGATAATGATGATAATGATGATAGTGGTGATAGTGGTGATAATGATGATATTCGAGATAATGATTATAATGATGATAATGATGATAATGATGATAATGATGATGATGATTATAATAATGATACTGATGATAACGATGATAATGATGATAATGGTGATAATGATGATAATGATCATAATGATCATAATGATAATGGTGATAATGATGATGATGATTATGATGATGATAGTGATGATAGTGATGATAATGATGATAGTGATGATAATGATGATAGTGATGATAATAATGATTGTGATGATAACGATGATAATGGTGATAATGATGATAATGATGATAATGATGATAATGATGATAATGATGATAATGATGATAATGATGATAATGATGATAATGGTGATGATAATGATTACATTGATGATGGTGATAATGATGATAATGCTGATAATGATGATAATGAGGATAATGATGATAATGACGATAATGATGATAATGATGATAATGATGATAATGATGATATTGGAGATAATGATGATAATTATAATAATGACGATAATGATGATAATGATGATAATGATGATAATGATGATATTGGAGATAATGATGATAATGATGATAATGATGATATTGGAGATAATGATGATAATGATGATAATGTTGATAATGATGATAATGACGATAATGATGATAATGATGATAATGATGATAATGACGATAATGATGATAATGATGATAATGATGATAATGATGATATTGGAGATAATGATGATAATGATGATAATGATGATATTGGAGATAATGATGATATTGGAGATAATGATGATATTGATGATAATAATGATGATAATGATGATGATAGTGATGATGATGATGATGATGATAGTGATGATGATAGTGATAATGATAGTAATAATGATAGTGGTAATGATGTTGATGGTGATAGTGATGATGATAATGATGATGATAGTGATGATGATAGTGATGATGATAGTGATGATGATAGTGATGATAATGGTGATGATAATAATGATGATGATAGTGATGATGATAGTGATGACGATAGTGATGGTAATGGTGATGATAATGATGATGATGATGATAATGATGATGGTAATGATGATGATAATGATGATTATACTGATGATAATGATGATAGTGGTGATAATGTTGATAATGATGATAATAATGATTATGATGATAATGATGATTATGATGATAATGATGATAATGATGATAATGATGATGATAATGGTGATGATATTGATGATGATAATGATGATGATAATGATGTTGATAATGATGATGATAATGATGATGATAATGATGATGATAATGATGATGATAATGATGATGATAATGATGATAATGATGATAATAATGATAATGATGATAATTATGATAATGATGATAGTGATGATAATGATGATATTCGAGATAATGATGACAATGATGATAATGATGATAATGATGATAATTATGATCATGATGATAATGATGATAATGGTGATAATGATGATAATGATGATAATGATGATAATGATGATAATGATGATAACGATGATAATGATGATAATGATGATAATAATGATAATGATGATAATGATGATAATGCTGATAATGGTGATGATAATGATTACATTGATGATGGTGATAATGATGATAATGCTGATAATGATGATAATGATGATAATGAGGATAATGAGGATAATGACGATAATGATGATAATGATGATAATGACGATAATGATGATAATGATGATAATGATGATAATGATGATATTGGAGATAATGATGATAATGATGATAATGATGATATTGGAGATAATGATGATAATGATGATAATGTTGATAATGATGATAATGATGATAATGATGATAATTATGATCATGATGATAATGATGATAATGATGATAATTATGATCATGATGATAATGATGATAATGATGATAGTGATGATAGTGGTGATAATGATGATATTCGAGATAATGATTATAATGATGATAATGATGATAATGATGATAATGATGATAATGATGATGATAATGATGACGATAACGATGATGATAATGGTGATGATAATGATGATGATAATGATGATGATAATGATGATGATGATGATAATGATGATAATGATGATAATGATGATAATGATGATAATGATGATAATGATGATAACGATGATAATGATGATAATGATGATAATCATGATAATTATGATCATGATTATAATGACGATAATGATGATAATGATGATAATGATGACAATGATGATAATGATGATATTGGAGATAATGATGATAATGATGATAATGATGATATTGGAGATAATGATGATAATGATGATAATGTTGATAATGATGATAATGACGATAATGATGATAATGATGATAATGATGATAATGACGATAATGATGATAATGATGATAATGATGATAATGATGATATTGGAGATAATGATGATAATGATGATAATGATGATAATGATGATAATGATGATAATGATGATAGTGATGATAGTGGTGATAATGATGATATTCGAGATAATGATTATAATGATGATAATGATGATAATGATGATAATGATGACAATGATGATGATAATGATGGCGATAATGATGATGATAATGGTGATGATAATGATGATGATAATGATGATGATAATGATGATGATGATGATGATGATGATGATGATAATGATGATGATGATAATGATGATGATAATGATGATAATGATGATAATGATGATGATAATGATGATGATGATGATGATGATGATGATAATGATGATGATGATGATAATGATGATGATAATGATGATAATGATGATAATGATGATAATGATGATAGTGATGATAATGATGGTATTGGAGATAATGATGATAATGGTGATGATGTTGATAATGAAGATGATAATGATGATGATAATGATGACGATAATGATGACGATGATGATGGTGATGATGATGATGATCATCATAATGACGATGATTATGGAGATGATGATGATAATGATGAAGATGATGATGATGGTGATAATGATGATGATAATGATAATGATGATAATGATGATGATAATTATGATAATGATGATAATGATGATAATGATGATAATGATGATAATGATGATAATGATGATATTGGAGATAATGATAATGGTGATGATGATGATAATGGTGATGATGATGATAATGATGATGATAATGATGATGATGATGATGATAATGATGATGATAATGATGATAATGATGATAATGATGATAATGATGATAATGATGATAATGATGATAATGATGATAATGATGATAACGATGATAATGATGATAATGATGATAATCATGATAATTATGATCATGATTATAATGACGATAATGATGATAATGATGATAATGATGACAATGATGATCATGATGATAATGATGATAATGGTGATAATGATGATAATGATGATAATGATGATAATGATGATAATGATGATAATGATGATAATGATGATAATGATGACAATGATGATAATGATTATAATGATGATAATGGTGATAATGATGATAATGCTGATAATGATGATAATGATGATAATGATGATAATGATGATAATGATGATAATGATGATAATTATGATCATGATGATAATGATGATAATGGTGATAATTATGATCATGATGATAATGATGATAATGATGATAGTGATGATAGTGGTGATAATGATGATATTCGAGATAATGATTATAATGATGATAATGATGATAATGATGATAATGATGACAATGATGATGATAATGATTACGATAATGATGATGATAATGGTGATGATAATGATGATGATAATGATGATGATGATGATGATGATGATGATGATGATGATGATGATAATGATGATGATGATGATAATGATGATGATAATGATGATAATGCTGATAATGATGATAATGATGATAGTGATGATAATGATGGTATTGCAGATAATGATGATAATGGTGATGATGATGATACTGAATATGATAATGATGATGATAATGATGACGATAATGATGACGATGATGATGGTGATGATGATGATGATCATCATAATGACGATGATTATGGAGATGATGATGATAATGATGAAGATGATGATGATGGTGATAATGATGATGATAATGATAATGATGATAATGATGATGATAATTATGATAATGATGATAATGATGATAATGATGATAATGATGATAGTGATGATAATGATGATATTGGAGATAATGATAATGGTGATGATGATGATAATGGTGATGATGATGATAATGATGATGATAATGATGATGATGATGATGATAATGATGATGATAATGATGATAATGATGATAATGATGATAATGATGATAATGATGATAATGATGATAATGATGATAATGATGATAATGATGATAACGATGATAATGATGATAATCATGATAATTATGATCATGATTATAATGACGATAATGATGATAATGATGATAATGATGACAATGATGATAATGATTATAATGATGATAATCCTGATAATGATGATAATGATGATAATGATGATAATGATGATAATTATGATCATGATGACAATGATGATGATGATGATAATGATGATGATAATGATGATAATGATGATAATGATGATAATGATGATAGTGATGATAATGATGGTATTGCAGATAATGATGATAATGGTGATGATGATGATACTGAATATGATAATGATGATGATAATGATGACGATAATGATGACGATGATGATGGTGATGATGATGATGATCATCATAATGACGATGATTATGGAGATGATGATGATAATGATGAAGATGATGATGATGGTGATAATGATGATGATAATGATAATGATGATAATGATGATGAAAATGATGTTAATGATGATAATGATGATAATGATTATAATGATGATAGTGATGATAATGATGATATTCGAAATAATGATGACAATGATGATAATGATGATAATGATGATAATTATGATCATGATGATAATGATGATAATGGTGATAATGATGATAATGATGATAATGATGATAATGATGATAATGACGATAATGATGATAATGATGATAATGATGATAATGATGATAATGATGTTAATGGTGATAATGATGATAATGATGATAATGATGATAATGATGATAATGATGATAATGGTGATGATAATGATTACATTAATGATGGTGATAATGATGATAATGACTACATTAATGATGGTGATAATGATGATAATGCTGATAATGATGATAATGAGGATAATGATGATAATGACGATAATGATGATAATGATGATAATGACGATAATGATGATAATGATGATAATGATGATAATGATGATATTGGAGATAATGATGATAATGATGATAGTGGTGATAGTGGTGATAATGATGATATTCGAGATAATGATTATAATGATGATAATGATGATAATGATGATAATGATGATGATGATTATAATAATGATACTGATGATAACGATGATAATGATGATAATGGTGATAATGATGATAATGATCATAATGATCATAATGATAATGGTGATAATGATGATGATGATTATGATGATGATAGTGATGATAGTGATGATAATGATGATAGTGATGATAATGATGATAGTGATGATAATAATGATTGTGATGATAACGATGATAATGGTGATAATGATGATAATGATGATAATGATGATAATGATGATAATGATGATAATGATGATAATGATGATAATGATGATAATGGTGATGATAATGATTACATTGATGATGGTGATAATGATGATAATGCTGATAATGATGATAATGAGGATAATGATGATAATGACGATAATGATGATAATGATGATAATGATGATAATGATGATATTGGAGATAATGATGATAATTATAATAATGACGATAATGATGATAATGATGATAATGATGATAATGATGATATTGGAGATAATGATGATAATGATGATAATGATGATATTGGAGATAATGATGATAATGATGATAATGTTGATAATGATGATAATGACGATAATGATGATAATGATGATAATGATGATAATGACGATAATGATGATAATGATGATAATGATGATAATGATGATATTGGAGATAATGATGATAATGATGATAATGATGATATTGGAGATAATGATGATATTGATGATAATAATGATGATAATGATGATGATAGTGATGATGATGATGATGATGATAGTGATGATGATAGTGATAATGATAGTAATAATGATAGTGGTAATGATGTTGATGGTGATAGTGATGATGATAATGATGATGATAGTGATGATGATAGTGATGATGATAGTGATGATGATAGTGATGATAATGGTGATGATAATAATGATGATGATAGTGATGATGATAGTGATGACGATAGTGATGGTAATGGTGATGATAATGATGATGATGATGATAATGATGATGGTAATGATGATGATAATGATGATTATACTGATGATAATGATGATAGTGGTGATAATGTTGATAATGATGATAATAATGATTATGATGATAATGATGATTATGATGATAATGATGATAATGATGATAATGATGATGATAATGGTGATGATGATGATGATAATGATGATGATAATGATGCTGATAATGATGATGATAATGATGATGATAATGATGATGATAATGATGATGATAATGATGATGATAATGATGATAATGATGATAATAATGATAATGATGATAATTATGATAATGATGATAGTGATGATAATGATGATATTCGAGATAATGATGACAATGATGATAATGATGATAATGATGATAATTATGATCATGATGATAATGATGATAATGGTGATAATGATGATAATGATGATAATGATGATAATGATGATAATGATGATAACGATGATAATGATGATAATGATGATAATAATGATAATGATGATAATGATGATAATGCTGATAATGGTGATGATAATGATTACATTGATGATGGTGATAATGATGATAATGCTGATAATGATGATAATGATGATAATGAGGATAATGAGGATAATGACGATAATGATGATAATGATGATAATGACGATAATGATGATAATGATGATAATGATGATAATGATGATATTGGAGATAATGATGATAATGATGATAATGATGATATTGGAGATAATGATGATAATGATGATAATGTTGATAATGATGATAATGATGAAAATGATGATAATTATGATCATGATGATAATGATGATAATGATGATAATTATGATCATGATGATAATGATGATAATGATGATAGTGATGATAGTGGTG
>OX122890.1:34761342-34808842 GCA_944738655.2 Andrena hattorfiana
GATGATAATGATGATAATGATGATAATGATGATAATGATGTTAATGGTGATAATGATGATAATGATGATAATGATGATAATGATGATAATGATGATAATGGTGATGATAATGATTACATTAATGATGGTGATAATGATGATAATGACTACATTAATGATGGTGATAATGATGATAATGCTGATAATGATGATAATGAGGATAATGATGATAATGACGATAATGATGATAATGATGATAATGACGATAATGATGATAATGATGATAATGATGATAATGATGATATTGGAGATAATGATGATAATGATGATAGTGGTGATAGTGGTGATAATGATGATATTCGAGATAATGATTATAATGATGATAATGATGATAATGATGATAATGATGATGATGATTATAATAATGATACTGATGATAACGATGATAATGATGATAATGGTGATAATGATGATAATGATCATAATGATCATAATGATAATGGTGATAATGATGATGATGATTATGATGATGATAGTGATGATAGTGATGATAATGATGATAGTGATGATAATGATGATAGTGATGATAATAATGATTGTGATGATAACGATGATAATGGTGATAATGATGATAATGATGATAATGATGATAATGATGATAATGATGATAATGATGATAA
Source organism: Andrena hattorfiana (assembly GCA_944738655.2). Lineage (NCBI taxonomy): Eukaryota > Metazoa > Arthropoda > Insecta > Hymenoptera > Andrenidae > Andrena > Andrena hattorfiana. The sequence goes on from OX122890.1 coordinate 34,762,002, forward strand.
TGATGATAATGATGATAATGGTGATGATAATGATTACATTGATGATGGTGATAATGATGATAATGCTGATAATGATGATAATGAGGATAATGATGATAATGACGATAATGATGATAATGATGATAATGATGATAATGATGATATTGGAGATAATGATGATAATTATAATAATGACGATAATGATGATAATGATGATAATGATGATAATGATGATAATGATGATATTGGAGATAATGATGATAATGATGATAATGATGATATTGGAGATAATGATGATAATGATGATAATGTTGATAATGATGATAATGACGATAATGATGATAATGATGATAATGATGATAATGACGATAATGATGATAATGATGATAATGATGATAATGATGATATTGGAGATAATGATGATAATGATGATAATGATGATATTGGAGATAATGATGATATTGATGATAATAATGATGATAATGATGATGATAGTGATGATGATGATGATGATGATAGTGATGATGATAGTGATAATGATAGTAATAATGATAGTGGTAATGATGTTGATGGTGATAGTGATGATGATAATGATGATGATAGTGATGATGATAGTGATGATGATAGTGATGATGATAGTGATGATAATGGTGATGATAATAATGATGATGATAGTGATGATGATAGTGATGACGATAGTGATGATAATGGTGATGATAATGATGATGATGATGATAATGATGATGGTAATGATGATGATAATGATGATTATACTGATGATAATGATGATAGTGGTGATAATGTTGATAATGATGATAATAATGATTATGATGATAATGATGATTATGATGATAATGATGATAATGATGATAATGATGATGATAATGGTGATGATATTGATGATGATAATGATGATGATAATGATGTTGATAATGATGATGATAATGATGATGATAATGATGATGATAATGATGATGATAATGATGATGATAATGATGATAATGATGATAATAATGATAATGATGATAATTATGATAATGATGATAGTGATGATAATGATGATATTCGAGATAATGATGACAATGATGATAATGATGATAATGATGATAATTATGATCATGATGATAATGATGATAATGGTGATAATGATGATAATGATGATAATGATGATAATGATGATAATGATGATAACGATGATAATGATGATAATGATGATAATAATGATAATGATGATAATGATGATAATGCTGATAATGGTGATGATAATGATTACATTGATGATGGTGATAATGATGATAATGCTGATAATGATGATAATGATGATAATGAGGATAATGAGGATAATGACGATAATGATGATAATGATGATAATGACGATAATGATGATAATGATGATAATGATGATAATGATGATATTGGAGATAATGATGATAATGATGATAATGATGATATTGGAGATAATGATGATAATGATGATAATGTTGATAATGATGATAATGATGATAATGATGATAATTATGATCATGATGATAATGATGATAATGATGATAATTATGATCATGATGATAATGATGATAATGATGATAGTGATGATAGTGGTGATAATGATGATATTCGAGATAATGATTATAATGATGATAATGATGATAATGATGATAATGATGATAATGATGATGATAATGATGACGATAACGATGATGATAATGGTGATGATAATGATGATGATAATGATGATGATAATGATGATGATGATGATAATGATGATAATGATGATAATGATGATAATGATGATAATGATGATAATGATGATAACGATGATAATGATGATAATGATGATAATCATGATAATTATGATCATGATTATAATGACGATAATGATGATAATGATGATAATGATGACAATGATGATAATGATGATATTGGAGATAATGATGATAATGATGATAATGATGATATTGGAGATAATGATGATAATGATGATAATGTTGATAATGATGATAATGACGATAATGATGATAATGATGATAATGATGATAATGACGATAATGATGATAATGATGATAATGATGATAATGATGATATTGGAGATAATGATGATAATGATGATAATGATGATAATGATGATAATGATGATAATGATGATAGTGATGATAGTGGTGATAATGATGATATTCGAGATAATGATTATAATGATGATAATGATGATAATGATGATAATGATGACAATGATGATGATAATGATGGCGATAATGATGATGATAATGGTGATGATAATGATGATGATAATGATGATGATAATGATGATGATGATGATGATGATGATGATGATAATGATGATGATGATGATAATGATGATGATAATGATGATAATGATGATAATGATGATGATAATGATGATGATGATGATGATGATGATGATAATGATGATGATGATGATAATGATGATGATAATGATGATAATGATGATAATGATGATAATGATGATAGTGATGATAATGATGGTATTGGAGATAATGATGATAATGGTGATGATGTTGATAATGAAGATGATAATGATGATGATAATGATGACGATAATGATGACGATGATGATGGTGATGATGATGATGATCATCATAATGACGATGATTATGGAGATGATGATGATAATGATGAAGATGATGATGATGGTGATAATGATGATGATAATGATAATGATGATAATGATGATGATAATTATGATAATGATGATAATGATGATAATGATGATAATGATGATAATGATGATAATGATGATATTGGAGATAATGATAATGGTGATGATGATGATAATGGTGATGATGATGATAATGATGATGATAATGATGATGATGATGATGATAATGATGATGATAATGATGATAATGATGATAATGATGATAATGATGATAATGATGATAATGATGATAATGATGATAATGATGATAACGATGATAATGATGATAATGATGATAATCATGATAATTATGATCATGATTATAATGATGATAATGATGATAATGATGATAATGATGACAATGATGATCATGATGATAATGATGATAATGGTGATAATGATGATAATGATGATAATGATGATAATGATGATAATGATGATAATGATGATAATGATGATAATGATGACAATGATGATAATGATTATAATGATGATAATGGTGATAATGATGATAATGCTGATAATGATGATAATGATGATAATGATGATAATGATGATAATTATGATCATGATGAAAATGATGATAATGATGATAATTATGATCATGATGATAATGATGATAATGATGATAGTGATGATAGTGGTGATAATGATGATATTCGAGATAATGATTATAATGATGATAATGATGATAATGATGATAATGATGACAATGATGATGATAATGATTACGATAATGATGATGATAATGGTGATGATAATGATGATGATAATGATGATGATGATGATGATGATGATGATGATGATGATGATGATGATAATGATGATGATGATGATAATGATGATGATAATGATGATAATGATGATAATGATGATAATGATGATAGTGATGATAATGATGGTATTGCAGATAATGATGATAATGGTGATGATGATGATACTGAATATGATAATGATGATGATAATGATGACGATAATGATGACGATGATGATGGTGATGATGATGATGATCATCATAATGACGATGATTATGGAGATGATGATGATAATGATGAAGATGATGATGATGGTGATAATGATGATGATAATGATAATGATGATAATGATGATGATAATTATGATAATGATGATAATGATGATAATGATGATAATGATGATAGTGATGATAATGATGATATTGGAGATAATGATAATGGTGATGATGATGATAATGGTGATGATGATGATAATGATGATGATAATGATGATGATGATGATGATAATGATGATGATAATGATGATAATGATGATAATGATGATAATGATGATAATGATGATAATGATGATAATGATGATAATGATGATAATGATGATAACGATGATAATGATGATAATGATGATAATCATGATAATTATGATCATGATTATAATGACGATAATGATGATAATGATGATAATGATGACAATGATGATAATGATTATAATGATGATAATGGTGATAATGATGATAATGCTGATAATGATGCTAATGATGATAGTGATGATAATGATGATAATGATGATAATGATGATAATGATGATAATGATGATGGTGATGATAATGATGATATTCGAAATAATGATGATAATGATGATAATGATGATAATGATGATAATGATGATAATTATGATCATGATGATAATGATGATAATGATGATAATGATGATAATCATGATAATGACGATAATGTTTATAATGATGATAACGGTGATAATGATGATAATGATCGTAATGATGATAATGATAATGGTGATAATGATGATAATGATGATGATGATGATAGTGATGATAGTGATGATAATGATGATAGTGATGATAATAATGATTGTGATGATAGTGATGATAGTGATGATAGTGATGATAGTGATGATAATGATGATGGTAATGATGATAATGATGATAATGATGATAATGATGATAATAATGATACTGATGATAACGATGATAATGATGATAATGGTGATAATGATGATAATGACGATAATGATGATAATGGTGATCATGATAATGATGATAATGATGATGATAATGATGACGATAATGATGATGATAATGGTGATAATGATGATAATGACGATAATGATGATAATGATGATAATGATGATAATGATGATATTGGAGATAATGATGATAATGATGATAATGATGATAGTGATTGTAATGATGACAATGATGATAGTGATGATAATGATGATAGTGATGATAATGATGATTGTGATGATAATGATGATAATGATAATAATGATGACAATGATGATAATGGTGATAATGATGATAATGATGATAATGATGATAATTATGATCATGATGATAATGATGATAATGATGATATTCGAAATAATGATGATAATGATGATAATGATGATAATGATGATAATGATGATAATGATGATAATTATGATCATGATGCTAATGATGATAATGATGATAATGATGATAATGATGATAATGATGATGATAATGGTGATGATATTGATGATGATAATGATGATGATAATGATGTTGATAATGATGATGATAATGATGATGATAATGATGATGATAATGATGATGATAATGATGATGATAATGATGATAATGATGATAATAATGATACTGATGATAATGATGATAATGATGAAAATGATGATAATGATGATAATGATGATAATGATGATAATGATGATAGTGATGATAATGATGATATTCGAAATAATGATGACAATGATGATAATGATGATAATGATGATAATTATGATCATGAAGATAATGATGATAATGGTGATAATGATGATAATGATGATGATAATGATGATAATGATGATGATATTGATGATGATGATGATGATGATGATAGTGATGATGATAGTGATAATGATAGTAATAATGATAGTGGTAATGATATTGATGGTGATAGTGATGATGATAATGATGATGATAGTGATGATGATAGTGATGATGATAGTGATGATGATAGTGATGATAATGGTGATGATAATAATGATAATGATAGTGATGATGATAGTGATGACGATAGTGATGATAATGGTGATGATAATGATGATGATGATGATAATGATGATGGTAATGATGATGATAATGATGATGATAATGATGATAATGATGATAGTGGTGATAATGTTGATAATGATGATAATAATGATTATGATGATAATGATGATTATGATGATAATGCTGATAATGATGATAATGATGATAATGATGATGATAATGGTGATGATATTGATGATGATAATGATGATGATAATGACGACGATAATGATGATGATAATGGTGATAATGATGATAATGACGATAATCATGATAATGATGATAATGATGATAATGATGATATTGGAGATAATGATGATAATGATGATAATGATGATAGTGATTGTAATGATGACAATGATGATAATGATGATAATGATGATAGTGATGATAATGATGATTGTGATGATAATGATGATAATGATAATAATGATGACAATGATGATAATGGTGATGATAATGATGATGATGATGATGATGATGATGGTAATGATGATGATAATGATGATGATAATGATGATAATGATGATAGTGGTGATAATGTTGATAATGATGATAATAATGATTATGATGATAATGATGATTATGATGATAATGCTGATAATGATGATAATGATGATAATGATGATGATAATAATGTTGATAATGATGATGATAATGATGATGATAATGATGTTGATAATGATGATGATAATGATGATAATGATGATAATAATGATACTGATGATAACGATGATAATGATGAAAATGATGTTAATGATGATAATGATGATAATGATGATAATGATGATGATGATTATAATAATGATACTGATGATAACGATGATAATGATGATAATGGTGATAATGATGATAATGATCATAATGATCATAATGATAATGGTGATAATGATGATGATGATTATGATTTTGATAGTGATGATAGTGATGATAATGATGATAGTGATGATAATGATGATAGTGATGATAATAATGATTGTGATGATAACGATGATAATGATGATAATGATGATAATGATGATAATGATGATAATGATGATAATGATGATAATGGTGATGATAATGATTACATTGATGATGGTGATAATGATGATAATGCTGATAATGATGATAATGAGGATAATGATGATAATGACGATAATGATGATAATGATGATAATGATGATAATGATGATATTGGAGATAATGATGATAATTATAATAATGACGATAATGATGATAATGATGATAATGATGATAATGATGATATTGGAGATAATGATGATAATGATGATAATGATGATATTGGAGATAATGATGATAATGATGATAATGTTGATAATGATGATAATGACGATAATGATGATAATGATGATAATGATGATAATGACGATAATGATGATAATGATGATAATGATGATAATGATGATATTGGAGATAATGATGATAATAATGATAATGATGATATTGGAGATAATGATGATATTGATGATAATAATGATGATAATGATGATGATAGTGATGATGATGATGATGATGATAGTGATGATGATAGTGATAATGATAGTAATAATGATAGTGGTAATGATGTTGATGGTGATAGTGATGATGATAATGATGATGATAGTGATGATGATAGTGATGATGATAGTGATGATGATAGTGATGATAATGGTGATGATAATAATGATGATGATAGTGATGATGATAGTGATGACGATAGTGATGATAATGGTGATGATAATGATGATGATGATGATAATGATGATGGTAATGATGATGATAATGATGATTATACTGATGATAATGATGATAGTGGTGATAATGTTGATAATGATGATAATAATGATTATGATGATAATGATGATTATGATGATAATGATGATAATGATGATAATGATGATGATAATGGTGATGATATTGATGATGATAATGATGATGATAATGATGTTGATAATGATGATGATAATGATGATGATAATGATGATGATAATGATGATGATAATGATGATGATAATGATGATAATGATGATAATAATGATAATGATGATAATTATGATAATGATGATAGTGATGATAATGATGATATTCGAGATAATGATGACAATGATGATAATGATGATAATGATGATAATTATGATCATGATGATAATGATGATAATGGTGATAATGATGATAATGATGATAATGATGATAATGATGATAATGATGATAACGATGATAATGATGATAATGATGATAATAATGATAATGATGATAATGATGATAATGCTGATAATGGTGATGATAATGATTACATTGATGATGGTGATAATGATGATAATGCTGATAATGATGATAATGATGATAATGAGGATAATGAGGATAATGACGATAATGATGATAATGATGATAATGACGATAATGATGATAATGATGATAATGATGATAATGATGATATTGGAGATAATGATGATAATGATGATAATGATGATATTGGAGATAATGATGATAATGATGATAATGTTGATAATGATGATAATGATGATAATGATGATAATTATGATCATGATGATAATGATGATAATGATGATAATTATGATCATGATGATAATGATGATAATGATGATAGTGATGATAGTGGTGATAATGATGATATTCGAGATAATGATTATAATGATGATAATGATGATAATGATGATAATGATGATAATGATGATGATAATGATGACGATAACGATGATGATAATGGTGATGATAATGATGATGATAATGATGATGATAATGATGATGATGATGATAATGATGATAATGATGATAATGATGATAATGATGATAATGATGATAATGATGATAACGATGATAATGATGATAATGATGATAATCATGATAATTATGATCATGATTATAATGACGATAATGATGATAATGATGATAATGATGACAATGATGATAATGATGATATTGGAGATAATGATGATAATGATGATAATGATGATATTGGAGATAATGATGATAATGATGATAATGTTGATAATGATGATAATGACGATAATGATGATAATGATGATAATGATGATAATGACGATAATGATGATAATGATGATAATGATGATAATGATGATATTGGAGATAATGATGATAATGATGATAATGATGATAATGATGATAATGATGATAATGATGATAGTGATGATAGTGGTGATAATGATGATATTCGAGATAATGATTATAATGATGATAATGATGATAATGATGATAATGATGACAATGATGATGATAATGATGGCGATAATGATGATGATAATGGTGATGATAATGATGATGATAATGATGATGATAATGATGATGATGATGATGATGATGATGATGATAATGATGATGATGATGATAATGATGATGATAATGATGATAATGATGATAATGATGATGATAATGATGATGATGATGATGATGATGATGATAATGATGATGATGATGATAATGATGATGATAATGATGATAATGATGATAATGATGATAATGATGATAGTGATGATAATGATGGTATTGGAGATAATGATGATAATGGTGATGATGTTGATAATGAAGATGATAATGATGATGATAATGATGACGATAATGATGACGATGATGATGGTGATGATGATGATGATCATCATAATGACGATGATTATGGAGATGATGATGATAATGATGAAGATGATGATGATGGTGATAATGATGATGATAATGATAATGATGATAATGATGATGATAATTATGATAATGATGATAATGATGATAATGATGATAATGATGATAATGATGATAATGATGATATTGGAGATAATGATAATGGTGATGATGATGATAATGGTGATGATGATGATAATGATGATGATAATGATGATGATGATGATGATAATGATGATGATAATGATGATAATGATGATAATGATGATAATGATGATAATGATGATAATGATGCTAATGATGATAATGATGATAACGATGATAATGATGATAATGATGATAATCATGATAATTATGATCATGATTATAATGACGATAATGATGATAATGATGATAATGATGACAATGATGATCATGATGATAATGATGATAATGGTGATAATGATGATAATGATGATAATGATGATAATGATGATAATGATGATAATGATGATAATGATGATAATGATGATAATGATGACAATGATGATAATGATTATAATGATGATAATGGTGATAATGATGATAATGCTGATAATGATGATAATGATGATAATGATGATAATGATGATAATTATGATCATGATGAAAATGATGATAATGATGATAATTATGATCATGATGATAATGATGATAATGATGATAGTGATGATAGTGGTGATAATGATGATATTCGAGATAATGATTATAATGATGATAATGATGATAATGATGATAATGATGACAATGATGATGATAATGATTACGATAATGATGATGATAATGGTGATGATAATGATGATGATAATGATGATGATGATGATGATGATGATGATGATGATGATGATGATGATAATGATGATGATGATGATAATGATGATGATAATGATGATAATGATGATAATGATGATAATGATGATAGTGATGATAATGATGGTATTGCAGATAATGATGATAATGGTGATGATGATGATACTGAATATGATAATGATGATGATAATGATGACGATAATGATGACGATGATGATGGTGATGATGATGATGATCATCATAATGACGATGATTATGGAGATGATGATGATAATGATGAAGATGATGATGATGGTGATAATGATGATGATAATGATAATGATGATAATGATGATGATAATTATGATAATGATGATAATGATGATAATGATGATAATGATGATAGTGATGATAATGATGATATTGGAGATAATGATAATGGTGATGATGATGATAATGGTGATGATGATGATAATGATGATGATAATGATGATGATGATGATGATAATGATGATGATAATGATGATAATGATGATAATGATGATAATGATGATAATGATGATAATGATGATAATGATGATAATGATGATAATGATGATAACGATGATAATGATGATAATGATGATAATCATGATAATTATGATCATGATTATAATGACGATAATGATGATAATGATGATAATGATGACAATGATGATAATGATTATAATGATGATAATGGTGATAATGATGATAATGCAGATAATGATGCTAATGATGATAGTGATGATAATGATGATAATGATGATAATGATGATAATGATGATAATGATGATGGTGATGATAATGATGATATTCGAAATAATGATGATAATGATGATAATGATGATAATGATGATAATGATGATAATTATGATCATGATGATAATGATGATAATGATGATAATGATGATAATCATGATAATGACGATAATGTTTATAATGATGATAACGGTGATAATGATGATAATGATCGTAATGATGATAATGATAATGGTGATAATGATGATAATGATGATGATGATGATAGTGATGATAGTGATGATAATGATGATAGTGATGATAATAATGATTGTGATGATAGTGATGATAGTGATGATAGTGATGATAGTGATGATAATGATGATGGTAATGATGATAATGATGATAATGATGATAATGATGATAATAATGATACTGATGATAACGATGATAATGATGATAATGGTGATAATGATGATAATGACGATAATGATGATAATGGTGATCATGATAATGATGATAATGATGATGATAATGATGACGATAATGATGATGATAATGGTGATAATGATGATAATGACGATAATGATGATAATGATGATAATGATGATAATGATGATATTGGAGATAATGATGATAATGATGATAATGATGATAGTGATTGTAATGATGACAATGATGATAGTGATGATAATGATGATAGTGATGATAATGATGATTGTGATGATAATGATGATAATGATAATAATGATGACAATGATGATAATGGTGATAATGATGATAATGATGATAATGATGATAATGATGATAATTATGATCATGATGATAATGATGATAATGATGATAGTGATGATAATGATGATATTCGAAATAATGATGATAATGATGATAATGATGATAATGATGATAATGATGATAATTATGATCATGATGCTAATGATGATAATGATGATAATGATGATAATGATGATAATGATGATGATAATGGTGATGATATTGATGATGATAATGATGATGATAATGATGTTGATAATGATGATGATAATGATGATGATAATGATGATGATAATGATGATGATAATGATGATGATAATGATGATAATGATGATAATAATGATACTGATGATAATGATGATAATGATGAAAATGATGATAATGATGATAATGATGATAATGATGATAATGATGATAGTGATGATAATGATGATATTCGAAATAATGATGACAATGATGATAATGATGATAATGATGATAATTATGATCATGAAGATAATGATGATAATGGTGATAATGATGATAATGATGATGATAATGATGATAATGATGATGATATTGATGATGATGATGATGATGATGATAGTGATGATGATAGTGATAATGATAGTAATAATGATAGTGGTAATGATATTGATGGTGATAGTGATGATGATAATGATGATGATAGTGATGATGATAGTGATGATGATAGTGATGATGATAGTGATGATAATGGTGATGATAATAATGATAATGATAGTGATGATGATAGTGATGACGATAGTGATGATAATGGTGATGATAATGATGATGATGATGATAATGATGATGGTAATGATGATGATAATGATGATGATAATGATGATAATGATGATAGTGGTGATAATGTTGATAATGATGATAATAATGATTATGATGATAATGATGATTATGATGATAATGCTGATAATGATGATAATGATGATAATGATGATGATAATGGTGATGATATTGATGATGATAATGATGATGATAATGACGACGATAATGATGATGATAATGGTGATAATGATGATAATGATGATAATGACGATAATCATGATAATGATGATAATGATGATAATGATGATATTGGAGATAATGATGATAATGATGATAATGATGATAGTGATTGTAATGATGACAATGATGATAATGATGATAATGATGATAGTGATGATAATGATGATTGTGATGATAATGATGATAATGATAATAATGATGACAATGATGATAATGGTGATGATAATGATGATGATGATGATGATGATGATGGTAATGATGATGATAATGATGATGATAATGATGATAATGATGATAGTGGTGATAATGTTGATAATGATGATAATAATGATTATGATGATAATGATGATTATGATGATAATGCTGATAATGATGATAATGATGATAATGATGATGATAATAATGTTGATAATGATGATGATAATGATGATGATAATGATGTTGATAATGATGATGATAATGATGATAATGATGATAATAATGATACTGATGATAACGATGATAATGATGAAAATGATGTTAATGATGATAATGATGATAATGATGATAATGATGATGATGATTATAATAATGATACTGATGATAACGATGATAATGATGATAATGGTGATAATGATGATAATGATCATAATGATCATAATGATAATGGTGATAATGATGATGATGATTATGATTTTGATAGTGATGATAGTGATGATAATGATGATAGTGATGATAATGATGATAGTGATGATAATAATGATTGTGATGATAACGATGATAATGATGATAATGATGATAATGATGATAATGATGATAATGATGATAATGATGATAATGATGATAATGATGATAATGATGATAATGGTGATGATAATGATTACATTGATGATGGTGATAATGATGATAATGCTGATAATGATGATAATGAGGATAATGATGATAATGATGATAATTATGATCATGATGATAATGATGATAATGATGATAGTGATGATAATGATGATAATGATGATAATGATGATAATGATGATAATGATGATAATGATGATAATGATGACAATGATGATAATGATTATAATGATGATAATGGTGATAATGATGATAATGCTGATAATGATGATAATGATGATAATGATGATAATGATGATAATGATGATAATGATGATAATTATGATCATGATGATAATGATGATAATGATGATAATTATTATCATGATCATAATGATGATAATGATGATAGTGATGATAGTGGTGATAATGATGATATTCGAGATAATGATTATAATGATGATAATGATGATAATGATGATAATGATGACAATGATGATGATAATGATGGCGATAATGATGATGATAATGGTGATGATAATGATGATGATAATGATGATGATAATGATGATGATGATGATGATGATGATGATAATGATGATGATGATGATAATGATGATGATAATGATGATAATGATGATAATGATGATAATGATGATAGTGATGATAATGATGGTATTGGAGATAATGATGATAATGGTGATGATGTTGATAATGAAGATGATAATGATGATGATAATGATGACGATAATGATGACGATGATGATGGTGATGATGATGATGATCATCATAATGACGATGATTATGGAGATGATGATGATAATGATGAAGATGATGATGATGGTGATAATGATGATGATAATGATAATGATGATAATGATGATGATAATTATGATAATGATGATAATGATGATAATGATGATAATGATGATAGTGATGATAATGATGATATTGGAGATAATGATAATGGTGATGATGATGATAATGGTGATGATGATGATAATGATGATGATAATGATGATGATGATGATGATAATGATGATGATAATGATGATAATGATGATAATGATGATAATGATGATAATGATGATAATGATGATAATGATGATAATGATGATAATGATGATAACGATGATAATGAAGATAATGATGATAATCATGATAATTATGATCATGATTATAATGACGATAATGATGATAATGATGATAATGATGACAATGATGATCATGATGATAATGTTGATAATGGTGATAATGATGATAATGATGATAATGATGATAATGATGATAATGATGATAATGATGATAATGATGATAATGATGACAATGATGATAATGATTATAATGATGATAATGGTGATAATGATGATAATGCTGATAATGATGATAATGATGATAATGATGATAATGATGATAATTATGATCATGATGATAATGATGATAATGATGATAATTATGATCATGATGATAATGATGATAATGATGATAGTGATGATAGTGGTGATAATGATGATATTCGAGATAATGATTATAATGATGATAATGATGATAATGATGATAATGATGACAATGATGATGATAATGATGACGATAATGATGATGATAATGGTGATGATAATGATGATGATAATGATGATGATGATGATGATGATGATGATGATGATGATGATGATAATGATGATAATGATGATAATGATGATAGTGATGATAATGATGGTATTGCAGATAATGATGATAATGGTGACGATGATGATGGTGATGATGATGATGATCATCATAATGACGATGATTATGGAGATGATGATGATAATGATCAAGATGATGATGATGGTGATAATGATGATGATGATGATAATGATGATAATGATGATGATAATTATGATAATGATGATAATGATGATAATGATGATAATGATGATAGTGATGATAATGATGATATTGGAGATAATGATAATGGTGATGATGATGATAATGGTGATGATGATGATAATGATGATGATAATGATGATGATGATGATGATAATGATGATGATAATGATGATAATGATGATAATGATGATAATGATGATAATGATGATAATGATGATAATGATGATAATGATGATAATGATGATAACGATGATAATGATGATAATGATGATAATCATGATAATTATGATCATGATTATAATGACGATAATGATGATAATGATGATAATGATGACAATGATGATAATGATTATAATGATGATAATGGTGATAATGATGATAATGCTGATAATGATGATAATGATGATAGTGATGATAATGATGATAATGATGATAATGATGATAATGATGATAATGATGATGGTGATGATAATGATGATATTCGAAATAATGATGATAATGATGATAATGATGATAATGATGATAATGATGATAATTATGATCATGATGCTAATGATGATAATGATGATAATGATGATAATGATGATAATGATGATGATAATGGTGATGATATTGATGATGATAATGATGATGATAATGATGTTGATAATGATGATGATAATGATGATGATAATGATGATGATAATGATGATGATAATGATGATGATAATGATGATAATGACGATAATAATGATACTGATGATAATGATGATAATGATGAAAATGATGATAATGATGATAATGATGATAATGATGATAATGATGATAGTGATGATAATGATGATATTCGAAATAATGATGACAATGATGATAATGATGATAATGATGATAATTATGATCATGATGATAATGATGATAATGGTGATAATGATGATAATGATGATGATAATGATGATAATGATGATGATATTGATGATGATGATGATGATGATAGTGATGATGATAGTGATAATGATAGTGATGATAATGGTGATGATAATGATGATGATGATGATAATGATGATGGTAATGATGATGATAATAATGATGATAATGATGATAATGATGATAGTGGTGATAATGTTGATAATGATGATAATAATGATTATGATGATAATGATGATTGTGATGATAATGCTGATAATGATGATAATGATGATAATGATGATGATAATGGTGATGATATTGATGATGATAATGATGATGATAATGATGACGATAATGATGATGATAATGGTGATAATGATGATAATGACGATAATCATGATAATGATGATAATGATGATAATGATGATATTGGAGATAATGATGATAATGATGATAATGATGATAGTGATTGTAATGATGACAATGATGATAGTGATGATAATGATGATAGTGATGATAATGATGATTGTGATGATAATGATGATAATGATAATAATGATGACAATGATGATAATGGTGATAATGATGATAATGCTGATAATGATGATAATGATGATAATGATGATAATGATGATAATTATGATCATGATGATAATGATGATAATGATGATAGTGATGATAATGATGATATTCGAAATAATGATGTTAATGATGATAATGATGATAATGATGATAATGATGATAATTATGATCATGATGCTAATGATGATAATGATGATAATGATGATAATGATGATAATGATGATGATAATGGTGATGATATTGATGATGATAATGATGATGATAATGATGTTTATAATGATGATGATAATGATGATGATAATGATGATGATAATGATGATGATAATGATGATGATAATGATGATAATGATGATAATAATGATACTGATGATAATGATGATAATGATGAAAATGATGATAATGATGATAGTGATGATAATGGTGATGATAATAATGATAATGATAGTGATGATGATAGTGATGACGATAGTGATGATAATGGTGATGATAATGATGATGATGATGATAATGATGATGGTAATGATGATGATAATGATGATGATAATGATGATAATGATGATAGTGGTGATAATGTTGATAATGATGATAATAATGATTATGATGATAATGATGATTATGATGATAATGCTGATAATGATGATAATGATGATAATGATGATGATAATAATGTTGATAATGATGATGATAATGATGATGATAATGATGTTGATAATGATGATGATAATGATGATAATGATGATAATAATGATACTGATGATAACGATGATAATGATGAAAATGATGTTAATGATGATAATGATGATAATGATGATAATGATGATAGTGATGATAATGATGATATTCGAAATAATGATGACAATGATGATAATGATGATAATGATGATAATGATGATAATGATGATAATGATGACAATGATGATAATGATTATAATGATGATAATGGTGATAATGATGATAATGCTGATAATGATGATAATGATGATAATGATGATAATGATGATAATTATGATCATGATGATAATGATGATAATGATGATAATTATGACCATGATCATAATGATGATAATGATGATAGTGATGATAGTGGTGATAATGATGATATTCGAGATAATGATTATAATGATGATAATGATGATAATGATGATAATGATGACAATGATGATGATAATGATGGCGATAATGATGATGATAATGGTGATGATAATGCTGATGATAATGATGATGATAATGATGATGATGATGATGATGTTGATGATAATGATGATGATGATGATAATGATGATGATAATGATGATAATGATGATAATTATGATAATGATGATAGTGATGATAATGATGATATTGGAGATAATGATAATGGTGATGATGATGATAATGGTGATGATGATGATAATGATGATGATAATGATGATGATGATGATGATAATGATGATGATAATGATGATAATGATGATAATGATGATAATGATGATAATGATGATAATGATGATAATGATGATAATGATGATAATGATGATAACGATGATAATGATGATAATGATGATAATGATGATAATTATGATCATGATTATAATGACGATAATGATGATAATGATGATAATGATGACAATGATGATCATGATGATAATGATGATAATGGTGATAATGATGATAATGATGATAATGATGATAATGATGATAATGATGATAATGATGATAATGATGATAGTGATGATAATGATGATATTGGAGATAATGATAATGGTGATGATGATGATAATGGTGATGATGATGATAATGATGATGATAATGATGATGATCATGATGATAATGATGATGATAATGATGATAATGATGATAATGATGATAATGATGATAATGATGATAATGATGATAATGATGATAATGATGATAACGATGATAATGATGATAATGATGATAATCATGATAATTATGATCATGATTATAATGACGATAATGATGATAATGATGATAATGATGACAATGATGATAATGATTATAATGATGATAATGGTGATAATGATGATAATGCTGATAATGATGATAATGATGATAGTGATGATAATGATGATAATGATGATAATGATGATAATGATGATAATGATGATGGTGATGATAATGATGATATTCGAAATAATGATGATAATGATGATAATGATGATAATGATGATAATGATGATAATTATGATCATGATGCTGATGATGATAATGATGATAATGATGATAATGATGATAATGATGATGATAATGGTGATGATATTGATGATGATAATGATGATGATAATGATGTTGATAATGATGATGATAATGATGATGATAATGATGATGATAATGATGATGATAATGATGATGATAATGATGATAATGACGATAATAATGATACTGATGATAATGATGATAATGATGAAAATGATGATAATGATGATAATGATGATAATGATGATAATGATGATAGTGATGATAATGATGATATTCGAAATAATGATGACAATGATGATAATGATGATAATGATGATAATTATGATCATGATGATAATGATGATAATGGTGATAATGATGATAATGATGATGATAATGATGATAATGATGATGATATTGATGATGATGATGATGATGATAGTGATGATGATAGTGATAATGATAGTGATGATAATGGTGATGATAATGATGATGATGATGATAATGATGATGGTAATGATGATGATAATAATGATGATAATGATGATAATGATGATAGTGGTGATAATGTTGATAATGATGATAATAATGATTATGATGATGATGATGATTGTGATGATAATGCTGATAATGATGATAATGATGATAATGATGATGATAATGGTGATGATATTGATGATGATAATGATGATGATAATGATGACGATAATGATGATGATAATGGTGATAATGATGATAATGACGATAATCATGATAATGATGATAATGATGATAATGATGATATTGGAGATAATGATGATAATGATGATAATGATGATAGTGATTGTAATGATGACAATGATGATAGTGATGATAATGATGATAGTGATGATAATGATGATTGTGATGATAATGATGATAATGATAATAATGATGACAATGATGATAATGGTGATAATGATGATAATGCTGATAATGATGATAATGATGATAATGATGATAATGATGATAATTATGATCATGATGATAATGATGATAATGATGATAGTGATGATAATGATGATATTCGAAATAATGATGATAATGATGATAATGATGATAATGATGATAATGATGATAATTATGATCATGATGCTAATGATGATAATGATGATAATGATGATAATGATGATAATGATGATGATAATGGTGATGATATTGATGATGATAATGATGATGATAATGATGTTTATAATGATGATGATAATGATGATGATAATGATGATGATAATGATGATGATAATGATGATGATAATGATGATAATGATGATAATAATGATACTGATGATAATGATGATAATGATGAAAATGATGATAATGATGATAGTGATGATAATGGTGATGATAATAATGATAATGATAGTGATGATGATAGTGATGACGATAGTGATGATAATGGTGATGATAATGATGATGATGATGATAATGATGATGGTAATGATGATGATAATGATGATGATAATGATGATAATGATGATAGTGGTGATAATGTTGATAATGATGATAATAATGATTATGATGATAATGATGATTATGATGATAATGCTGATAATGATGATAATGATGATAATGATGATGATAATAATGTTGATAATGATGATGATAATGATGATGATAATGATGTTGATAATGATGATGATAATGATGATAATGATGATAATAATGATACTGATGATAACGATGATAATGATGAAAATGATGTTAATGATGATAATGATGATAATGATGATAATGATGATAGTGATGATAATGATGATATTCGAAATAATGATGACAATGATGATAATGATGATAATGATGATAATGATGATAATGATGATAATGATGACAATGATGATAATGATTATAATGATGATAATGGTGATAATGATGATAATGCTGATAATGATGATAATGATGATAATGATGATAATGATGATAATTATGATCATGATGATAATGATGATAATGATGATAATTATGACCATGATCATAATGATGATAATGATGATAGTGATGATAGTGGTGATAATGATGATATTCGAGATAATGATTATAATGATGATAATGATGATAATGATGATAATGATGACAATGATGATGATAATGATGGCGATAATGATGATGATAATGGTGATGATAATGCTGATGATAATGATGATGATAATGATGATGATGATGATGATGTTGATGATAATGATGATGATGATGATAATGATGATGATAATGATGATAATGATGATAATTATGATAATGATGATAG
Source organism: Andrena hattorfiana (assembly GCA_944738655.2). Classification (NCBI taxonomy): domain Eukaryota; kingdom Metazoa; phylum Arthropoda; class Insecta; order Hymenoptera; family Andrenidae; genus Andrena; species Andrena hattorfiana. The sequence goes on from OX122890.1 coordinate 34,783,284, forward strand.
TGATGATAATGATGATATTGGAGATAATGATAATGGTGATGATGATGATAATGGTGATGATGATGATAATGATGATGATAATGATGATGATGATGATGATAATGATGATGATAATGATGATAATGATGATAATGATGATAATGATGATAATGATGATAATGATGATAATGATGATAATGATGATAATGATGATAACGATGATAATGATGATAATGATGATAATGATGATAATTATGATCATGATTATAATGACGATAATGATGATAATGATGATAATGATGACAATGATGATCATGATGATAATGATGATAATGGTGATAATGATGATAATGATGATAATGATGATAATGATGATAATGATGATAATGATGATAATGATGATAATGATGACAATGATGATAATGATTATAATGATGATAATGGTGATAATGATGATAATGCTGATAATGATGATAATGATGATAATGATGATAATGATGATAATTATGATCATGATGATAATGATGATAATGATGATAATTATGATCATGATGATAATGATGATAATGATGATAGTGATGATAGTGGTGATAATGATGATATTCGAGATAATGATTATAATGATGATAATGATGATAATGATGATAATGATGACAATGATGATGATAATGATGACGATAATGATGATGATAATGGTGATGATAATGATGATGATAATGATGATGATGATGATGATGATGATGATGATGATGATGATGATGATGATGATGATAATGATGATGATAATGATGATAATGATGATAATGATGATAATGATGATAGTGATGATAATGATGGTATTGCAGATAATGATGATAATGGTGATGATGATGATACTGAAGATGATAATGATGATGATAATGATGACGATAATGATGACGATGATGATGGTGATGATGATGATGATCATCATAATGACGATGATTATGGAGATGATGATGATAATGATGAAGATGATGATGATGGTGATAATGATGATGATAATGATAATGATGATAATGGTGATGATAATTATGATAATGATGATAAAGATGATGATGATGATAATGATGATAGTGATGATAATGATGATATTGGAGATAATGATAATGGTGATGATGATGATAATGGTGATGATGATGATAATGATGATGATAATGATGATGATGATGATAATGATGATGATAATGATGATAATGATGATAATGATGATAATGATGATAATGACGATAATGATGATAATGATGATAATGATGACAATGATGATAATGATTATAATGATGATAATGGTGATAATGATGATAATGCTGATAATGATGATAATGATGATAGTGATGATAATGATGATAATGATGTTAATGATGATAATGATGATAATGATGATGGTGATGATAATGATGATATTCGAAATAATGATGATAATGATGATAATGATGATAATGATGATAATTATGATCATGATGATAATGATGATAATGATGATAATCATGATAATGACGATAATGTTTATAATGATGATAACGGTGATAATGATGATAATGATCGTAATGATGATAATGATAATGGTGATAATGATGATAATGATGATGATGATGATAGTGATGATAGTGATGATAATGATGATAGTGATGATAATAATGATTGTGATGATAGTGATGATAGTGATGATAGTGATGATAGTGATGATAATGATGATGGTAATGATGATAATGATGATAATGATGATAATGATGATAATAATGATACTGATGGTAACGATGATAATGATGATAATGGTGATAATGATGATAATGACGATAATGATGATAATGGTGATCATGATAATGATGATAATGATGATGATAATGATGACGATAATGATGATGATAATGGTGATAATGATGATAATGACGATAATGATGATAATGATGATAATGATGATAATGATGATATTGGAGATAATGATGATAATGATGATAATGATGATAGTGATTGTAATGATGACAATGATGATAGTGATGATAATGATGATAGTGATGATAATGATGATTGTGATGATAATGATGATAATGATAATAATGATGACAATGATGATAATGGTGATAATGATGATAATGCTGATAATGATGATAATGATGATAATGATGATAATGATGATAATTATGATCATGATGATAATGATGATAATGATGATAGTGATGATAATGATGATATTCGAAATAATGATGATAATGATGATAATGATGATATTGATGATAATGATGATAATTATGATCATGATGCTAATGATGATAATGATGATAATGATGATAATGATGATAATGATGATGATAATGGTGATGATATTGATGACGATAGTGATGATAATGGTGATGATAATGATGATGATGATGATAATGATGATGGTAATGATGATGATAATGATGATGATAATGATGATAATGATGATAGTGGTGATAATGTTGATAATGATGATAATAATGATTATGATGATAATGATGATTATGATGATAATGCTGATAATGATGATAATGATGATAATGATGATGATAATGGTGATGATATTGATGATGATAATGATGATGATAATGATGACGATAATGATGATGATAATGGTGATAATGATGATAATGACGATAATCATGATAATGATGATAATGATGATAATGATGATATTGGAGATAATGATGATAATGATGATAATGATGATAGTGATTGTAATGATGACAATGATGATAGTGATGATAATGATGGTAGTGATGATAATGATGATTGTGATGATAATGATGATAATGATAATAATGATGACAGTGATGATAATGGTGATAATGATGAAAATGCTGATAATGATGATAATGATGATAGTGATGATAATGATGATAATGATGATAATGATGATAATGATGATAATGATGATGGTGATGATAATGATGATATTCGAAATAATGATGATAATGATGATAATGATGATAATGATGATAATGATGATAATTATGATCATGATGATAATGATGATAATGATGATAATGATGATATTGGAGATAATGATAATGGGGATGATGATGATAATGGTGATGATGATGATAATGATGATGATAATGATGATGATGATGATGATAATGATGATGATAATGATGATAATGATGATAATGATGATAATGATGATAATGATGATAATGATGATAATGATGATAATGATGATAACGATGATAATGATGATAATGATGATAATCATGATAATTATGATCATGATTATAATGACGATAATGATGATAATGATGATAATGATGACAATGATGATAATGATTATAATGATGATAATGGTGATAATGATGATAATGCTGATAATGATGATAATGATGATAGTGATGATAATGATGATAATGATGATAATGATGATAATGATGATAATGATGATGGTGATGATAATGATGATATTCGAAATAATGATGATAATGATGATAATGATGATAATGATGATAATGATGATAATTATGATCATGATGATAATGATGATAATGATGATAATGATGATAATCATGATAATGACGATAATGTTTATAATGATGATAACGGTGATAATGATGATAATGATCGTAATGATGATAATGATAATGGTGATAATGATGATAATGATGTTGATGATGATAGTGATGATAGTGATGATAATGATGATAGTGATGATAATAATGATTGTGATGATAGTGATGATAGTGATGATAGTGATGATAGTGATGATAATGATGATGGTAATGATGATAATGATGATAATGATGATAATGATGATAATAATGATACTGATGATAACGATGATAATGATGATAATGGTGATAATGATGATAATGACGATAATGATGATAATGGTGATCATGATAATGATGATAATGATGATGATAATGATGACGATAATGATGATGATAATGGTGATAATGATGATAATGACGATAATGATGATAATGATGATAATGATGATAATGATGATATTGGAGATAATGATGATAATGATGATAATGATGATAGTGATTGTAATGATGACAATGATGATGGTGATGATAATGATGATAGTGATGATAATGATGATTGTGATGATAATGATGATAATGATAATAATGATGACAATGATGATAATGGTGATAATGATGATAATGCTGATAATGATGATAATGATAATAATGATGATAATGATGATAATTATGATCATGATGATAATGATGATAATGATGATAGTGATGATAATGATGATATTCGAAATAATGATGATAATGATGATAATGATGATAATGATGATAATGATGATAATTATGATCATGATGCTAATGATGATAATGATGATAATGATGATAATGATGATAATGATGATGATAATGGTGATGATATTGATGATGATAATGATGATGATAATGATGTTGATAATGATGATGATAATGATGATGATAATGATGATGATAATGATGATGATAATGATGATGATAATGATGATAATGACGATAATAATGATACTGATGATAATGATGATAATGATGAAAATGATGATAATGATGATAATGATGATAATGATGATAATGATGATAGTGATGATAATGATGATATTCGAAATAATGATGACAATGATGATAATGATGATAATGATGATAATTATGATCATGATGATAATGATGATAATGGTGATAATGATGATAATGATGATGATAATGATGATAATGATGATGATATTGATGATGATATTGATGATGATGATGATGATGATAGTGATGATGATATTGATAATGATAGTGATGATAATGGTGATGATAATGATGATGATGATGATAATGATGATGGTAATGATGATGATAATGATGATGATAATTATGATAATGATGATAGTGGTGATAATGTTGATAATGATGATAATAATGATTATGATGATAATGATGATTGTGATGATAATGCTGATAATGATGATAATGATGATAATGATGATGATAATGGTGATGATATTGATGATGATAATGATGATGATAATGATGACGATAATGATGATGATAATGGTGATAATGATGATAATGACGATAATCATGATAATGATGATAATGATGATAATGATGATATTGGAGATAATGATGATATTGATGATAATGATGATAGTGATTGTAATGATGACAATGATGATAGTGATGATAATGATGATAGTGATGATAATGATGATTGTGATGATAATGATGATAATGATAATAATGATGACAATGATGATAATGGTGATAATGATGATAATGCTGATAATGATGATAATGATGATAATGATGATAATGATGATAATTATGATCATGATGATAATGATGATAATGATGATAGTGATGATAATGATGATATTCGAAATAATGATGATAATGATGATAATGATGATAATGATGATAATGATGATAATTATGATCATGATGCTAATGATGATAATGATGATAATGATGATAATGATGGTAATGATGATGATAATGGTGATGATATTGATGATGATAATGATGATGATAATGATGTTGATAATGATGATGATAATGATGATGATAATGATGATGATAATGATGATGATAATGATGATGATAATGATGATAATGATGATAATAATGATACTGATGATAATGATGATAATGATGAAAATGATGATAATGGTGATGATAATAATGATAATGATAGTGATGATGATAGTGATGACGATAGTGATGATAATGGTGATGATAATGATGATGATGATGATAATGATGATGGTAATGATGATGATAATGATGATGATAATGATGATAATGATGATAGTGGTGATAATGTTGATAATGATGATAATAATGATTATGATGATAATGATGATTATGATGATAATGCTGATAATGATGATAATGATGATAATGATGATGATAATAATGTTGATAATGATGATGATAATGATGATGATAATGATGTTGATAATGATGATGATAATGATGATAATGATGATAATAATGATACTGATGATAACGATGATAATGATGAAAATGATGTTAATGATGATAATGATGATAATGATGATAATGATGATAGTGATGATAATGATGATATTGGAGATAATGATGATAATGGTGATGATGATGATAATGAAGATGATAATGATGATGATAGTGATGACGATAATGATGACGATGATGATGGTGATGATGATGATGATCATCATAATGACGATGATTATGGAGATGATGATGATAATGATGAAGATGATTATGATGGTGATAATGATGATGATAATGATAATGATGATAATGATGATGATAATTATGATAATGATGATAGTGATGATAATAATGATTGTGATGATAGTGATGATAGTGATGATAGTGATGATAGTGATGATAATGATGATGGTAATGATGATAATGATGATAATGATGATAATGATGATAATAATGATACTGATGATAACGATGATAATGATGATAATGATGATAATGATGATAATGATGATAATGATGATAATGGTGATCATGATAATGACGATAATGATGATGATAATGATGACGATAATGATGATGATAATGATGATAATGATGATAATGACGATAATTTTGATAATGATGATAATGATGATAATGATGATATTGGAGATAATGATGATAATGATGATAATGATGATATTGGAGATAATGATGATAATGATGATAATGTTGATAATGATGATAATGACGATAATGATGATAATGATGATAATGATGATAATGACGATAATGATGATAATGATGATAATGATGATAATGATGATATTGGAGATAATGATGATAATGATGATAATGATGATATTGGAGATAATGATGATATTGATGATAATAATGATGATAATGATGATGATAGTGATGATGATGATGATGATGATAGTGATGATGATAGTGATAATGATAGTAATAATGATAGTGGTAATGATGTTGATGGTGATAGTGATGATGATAATGATGATGATAGTGATGATGATAGTGATGATGATAGTGATGATAATGGTGATGATAATAATGATGATGATGGTGATGATGATAGTGATGACGATAGTGATGATAATGGTGATGATAATGATGATGATGATGATGATAATGATGATGATAATGATGATAATGATGATATTGGAGATAATGATGATAATGATGATAATGTTGATAATGATGATAATGATGATAATGATGATAATGATGATAGTGATTGTAATGATGACAATGATGATAGTGATGATAATGATGATAGTGATGATAATGATGATAGTGATGATAATGATGATTGTGATGATAATGATGATAATGATAATAATGATGACAATGATGATAATGATTATAATGATGATAATGGTGATAATGATGATAATGCTGATAATGATGATAATGATGATAATGATGATAATGATGATAATGATGATAATGATGATAATTATGATCATGATGATAATGATGATAATGATGATAGTGATGATAATGATGATATTCGAAATAATGATGATAATGATGATAATGATGATAATGATGATAATGATGATAATTATGATCATGATGCTAATGATGATAATGATGATAATGATGATAATGATGATAATGATGATGATAATGGTGATGATATTGATGATGATAATGATGATGATAATGATGTTGATAATGATGATGATAATGATGATGATAATGATGATGATAATGATGATGATAATGATGATGATAATGATGATGATAATGATGATAATGATGATAATAATGATACTGATGATAACGATGATAATGATGAAAATGATGATAATGATGATAATGATGATAATTATGATCATGATGATAATGATGATAATGGTGATAATGATGATAATGATGATAATGATGATAATGATGATAATGATGATAACGATGATAATGATGATAATGATGATAATAATGATAATGATGATAATGATGATAATGATGATAATGGTGATGATAATGATGACATTGATGATGGTGATAATGATGATAATGCTGATAATGTTGATAATGAGGATAATGAGGATAATGACGATAATGATGATAATGATGATAATGACGATAATGATGATAATGATGATAATGATGATAATGATGATATTGGAGATAATGATGATAATGATGATAATGATGATATTGGAGATAATGATGATAATGATGATAATGTTGATAATGATGATAATGATGATAATGATGATAATGGTGATAGTGATGGTAATGATGACAATGATGATAGTGATGATAATGATGATATTGGAGATAATGATGATAATGGTGATGATGATGATAATGAAGATGATAATGATGATGATAGTGATGACGATAATGATGACGATGATGATGGTGATGATGATGATGATCATCATAATGACGATGATTATGGAGATGATGATGATAATGATGAAGATGATTATGATGGTGATAATGATGATGATAATAATAATGATGATAATGATGATGATAATTATGATAATGATGATAATGATGATAATGATGATAATGATGATAGTGATGATAATAATGATTGTGATGATAGTGATGATAGTGATGATAGTGATGATAGTGATGATAATGATGATGGTAATGATGATAATGATGATAATGATGATAATGATGATAATAATGATACTGATGATAACGATGATAATGATGATAATGATGATAATGATGATAATGATGATAATGATGATAATGGTGATTATGATAATGATGATAATGATGATGATAATGATGACGATAATGATGATGATAATGATGATAATGATGATAATGACGATAATGATGATAATGATGATAATGATGATAATGATGATAATGATGATATTGGAGATAATGATGATAATGATGATAATGATGATATTGGAGATAATGATGATATTGATGATAATAATGATGATAATGATGATAATGATGATAATGGTGATTATGATAATGATGATAATGATGATGATAATGATGACGATAATGATGATGATAATGATGATAATGATGATAATGACGATAATGATGATAACGATGATAATGATGATAATGATGATAATCATGATAATTATGATCATGATTATAATGACGATAATGATGATAATGATGATAATGATGACAATGATGATAATGATTATAATGATGATAATGGTGATAATGATGATAATGCTGATAATGATGATAATGATGATAGCGATGATAATGATGATAATGATGATAATGATGATAATGATAATAATGATGACAATGATGATAATGGTGATAATGATGATAATGCTGATAATGATGATAATGATGATAATGATGATAATGATGATAATTATGATCATGATGATAATGATGATAATGATGATAGTGATGATAATGATGATATTCGAAATAATGATGATAATGATGATAATGATGATAATGATGATAATGATGATAATTATGATCATGATGCTAATGATGATAATGATGATAATGATGATAATGATGATAATGATGATGATAATGGTGATGATATTGATGATGATAATGATGATGATAATGATGTTGATAATGATGATGATAATGATGATGATAATGATGATGATAATGATGATGATAATGATGATGATAATGATGATAATGACGATAATAATGATACTGATGATAATGATGATAATGATGAAAATGATGATAATGATGATAATGATGATAATGATGATAATGATGATAGTGATGATAATGATGATATTCGAAATAATGATGACAATGATGATAATGATGATAATGATGATAATTATGATCATGATGATAATGATGATAATGGTGATAATGATGATAATGATGATGATAATGATGATAATGATGATAATGATGATGATATTGATGATGATATTGATGATGATGATGATGATGATAGTGATGATGATATTGATAATGATAGTGATGATAATGGTGATGATAATGATGATGATGATGATAATGATGATGGTAATGATGATGATAATGATGATGATAATTATGATAATGATGATAGTGGTGATAATGTTGATAATGATGATAATAATGATTATGATGATAATGATGATTGTGATGATAATGCTGATAATGATGATAATGATGATAATGATGATGATAATGGTGATGATATTGATGATGATAATGATGATGATAATGATGACGATAATGATGATGATAATGGTGATAATGATGATAATGACGATAATCATGATAATGATGATAATGATGATAATGATGATATTGGAGATAATGATGATATTGATGATAATGATGATAGTGATTGTAATGATGACAATGATGATAGTGATGATAATGATGATAGTGATGATAATGATGATTGTGATGATAATGATGATAATGATAATAATGATGACAATGATGATAATGGTGATAATGATGATAATGCTGATAATGATGATAATGATGATAATGATGATAATGATGATAATTATGATCATGATGATAATGATGATAATGATGATAGTGATGATAATGATGATATTCGAAATAATGATGATAATGATGATAATGATGATAATGATGATAATGATGATAATTATGATCATGATGCTAATGATGATAATGATGATAATGATGATAATGATGGTAATGATGATGATAATGGTGATGATATTGATGATGATAATGATGATGATAATGATGTTGATAATGATGATGATAATGATGATGATAATGATGATGATAATGATGATGATAATGATGATGATAATGATGATAATGATGATAATAATGATACTGATGATAATGATGATAATGATGAAAATGATGATAATGGTGATGATAATAATGATAATGATAGTGATGATGATAGTGATGACGATAGTGATGATAATGGTGATGATAATGATGATGATGATGATAATGATGATGGTAATGATGATGATAATGATGATGATAATGATGATAATGATGATAGTGGTGATAATGTTGATAATGATGATAATAATGATTATGATGATAATGATGATTATGATGATAATGCTGATAATGATGATAATGATGATAATGATGATGATAATAATGTTGATAATGATGATGATAATGATGATGATAATGATGTTGATAATGATGATGATAATGATGATAATGATGATAATAATGATACTGATGATAACGATGATAATGATGAAAATGATGTTAATGATGATAATGATGATAATGATGATAATGATGATAGTGATGATAATGATGATATTGGAGATAATGATGATAATGGTGATGATGATGATAATGAAGATGATAATGATGATGATAGTGATGACGATAATGATGACGATGATGATGGTGATGATGATGATGATCATCATAATGACGATGATTATGGAGATGATGATGATAATGATGAAGATGATTATGATGGTGATAATGATGATGATAATGATAATGATGATAATGATGATGATAATTATGATAATGATGACAATGATGATAATGATGATAATGATGATAATGATGATAGTGATGATAATAATGATTGTGATGATAGTGATGATAGTGATGATAGTGATGATAGTGATGATAATGATGATGGTAATGATGATAATGATGATAATGATGATAATGATGATAATAATGATACTGATGATAACGATGATAATGATGATAATGATGATAATGATGATAATGATGATAATGATGATAATAATGATACTGATGATAATGATGATATTGGAGATAATGATGATAATGGTGATGATGATGATAATGAAGATGATAATGATGATGATAGTGATGACGATAATGATGACGATGATGATGGTGATGATGATGATGATCATCATAATGACGATGATTATGGAGATGATGATGATAATGATGAAGATGATTATGATGGTGATAATGATGATGATAATGATAATGATGATAATGATGATGATAATTATGATAATGATGACAATGATGATAATGATGATAATGATGATAATGATGATAGTGATGATAATAATGATTGTGATGATAGTGATGATAGTGATGATAGTGATGATAGTGATGATAATGATGATGGTAATGATGATAATGATGATAATGATGATAATGATGATAATAATGATACTGATGATAACGATGATAATGATGATAATGATGATAATGATGATAATGATGATAATGATGATAATGGTGATCATGATAATGACGATAATGACGATGATAATGATGACGATAATGATGATGATAATGATGATAATGATGATAATGACGATAATTTTGATAATGATGATAATGATGATAATGATGATATTGGAGATAATGATGATAATGATGATAATGATGATATTGGAGATAATGATGATAATGATGATAATGTTGATAATGATGATAATGACGATAATGATGATAATGATGATAATGATGATAATGACGATAATGATGATAATGATGATAATGATGATAATGATGATATTGGAGATAATGATGATAATGATGATAATGATGATATTGGAGATAATGATGATATTGATGATAATAATGATGATAATGATGATGATAGTGATGATGATGATGATGATGATAGTGATGATGATAGTGATAATGATAGTAATAATGATAGTGGTAATGATGTTGATGGTGATAGTGATGATGATAATGATGATGATAGTGATGATGATAGTGATGATGATAGTGATGATAATGGTGATGATAATAATGATGATGATGGTGATGATGATAGTGATGACGATAGTGATGATAATGGTGATGATAATGATGATGATGATGATGATAATGATGATGATAATGATGATAATGATGATATTGGAGATAATGATGATAATGATGATAATGTTGATAATGATGATAATGATGATAATGATGATAATGATGATAGTGATTGTAATGATGACAATGATGATAGTGATGATAATGATGATAGTGATGATAATGATGATAGTGATGATAATGATGATTGTGATGATAATGATGATAATGATAATAATGATGACAATGATGATAATGATTATAATGATGATAATGGTGATAATGATGATAATGCTGATAATGATGATAATGATGATAATGATGATAATGATGATAATGATGATAATGATGATAATTATGATCATGATGATAATGATGATAATGATGATAGTGATGATAATGATGATATTCGAAATAATGATGATAATGATGATAATGATGATAATGATGATAATGATGATAATTATGATCATGATGCTAATGATGATAATGATGATAATGATGATAATGATGATAATGATGATGATAATGGTGATGATATTGATGATGATAATGATGATGATAATGATGTTGATAATGATGATGATAATGATGATGATAATGATGATGATAATGATGATGATAATGATGATGATAATGATGATGATAATGATGATAATGATGATAATAATGATACTGATGATAACGATGATAATGATGAAAATGATGATAATGATGATAATGATGATAATTATGATCATGATGATAATGATGATAATGGTGATAATGATGATAATGATGATAATGATGATAATGATGATAATGATGATAACGATGATAATGATGATAATGATGATAATAATGATAATGATGATAATGATGATAATGATGATAATGGTGATGATAATGATGACATTGATGATGGTGATAATGATGATAATGCTGATAATGTTGATAATGAGGATAATGAGGATAATGACGATAATGATGATAATGATGATAATGACGATAATGATGATAATGATGATAATGATGATAATGATGATATTGGAGATAATGATGATAATGATGATAATGATGATATTGGAGATAATGATGATAATGATGATAATGTTGATAATGATGATAATGATGATAATGATGATAATGGTGATAGTGATGGTAATGATGACAATGATGATAGTGATGATAATGATGATATTGGAGATAATGATGATAATGGTGATGATGATGATAATGAAGATGATAATGATGATGATAGTGATGACGATAATGATGACGATGATGATGGTGATGATGATGATGATCATCATAATGACGATGATTATGGAGATGATGATGATAATGATGAAGATGATTATGATGGTGATAATGATGATGATAATAATAATGATGATAATGATGATGATAATTATGATAATGATGATAATGATGATAATGATGATAATGATGATAGTGATGATAATAATGATTGTGATGATAGTGATGATAGTGATGATAGTGATGATAGTGATGATAATGATGATGGTAATGATGATAATGATGATAATGATGATAATGATGATAATAATGATACTGATGATAACGATGATAATGATGATAATGATGATAATGATGATAATGATGATAATGATGATAATGGTGATTATGATAATGATGATAATGATGATGATAATGATGACGATAATGATGATGATAATGATGATAATGATGATAATGACGATAATGATGATAATGATGATAATGATGATAATGATGATAATGATGATATTGGAGATAATGATGATAATGATGATACTGATGATAACGATGATAATGATGATAATGATGATAATGATGATGATAATGATGATGATAGTGATGATGATGATGATGATGATAGTGATGATGATAGTGATAATGATAGTAATAATGATAGTCGTAATGATGTTGATGGTGATAGTGATGATGATGATGATGATGATAGTGATGATGATAGTGATGATGATAGTGATGATAATGGTGATGATAATAATGATGATGATAGTGATGATGATAGTGATGACGATAGTGATGATAATGATGATGATGATGATGATAATGATGATGATAATGATGATAATGATGATATTGGAGATAATGATGATAATGATGATAATGTTGATAATGATGATAATGATGATAATGATGATAATGATGATAGTGATTGTAATGATGACAATGATGATAGTGATGATAATGATGATAGTGATGATAATGATGATTGTGATGATAATGATGATAATGATAATAATGATGACAATGATGATAATGATTATAATGATGATAATGGTGATAATGATGATAATGCTGATAATGATGATAATGATGATAATGATGATAATGATGATAATTATGATCATGATGATAATGATGATAATGATGATAGTGATGATAATGATGATATTCGAAATAATGATGATAATGATGATAATGATGATAATGATGATAATGATGATAATGATGACAATGATGATAATTATGATCATGATGCTAATGATGATAATGATGATAATGATGATAATGATGATAATTATGATCATGATGCTAATGATGATAATGATGATAATGATGATAATGATGATAATGATGATGATAATGGTGATGATATTGATGATGATAATGATGATGATAATGATGTTGATAATGATGATGATAATGATGATGATAATGATGATGATAATGATGATGATAATGATGATGATAATGATGATGATAATGATGATAATGATGATAATAATGATACTGATGATAACGATGATGATAATGAAAATGATGATAATGATGATAATGATGATAATGATGATAATGATGATAGTGATGATAATGATGATATTCGAAATAATGATGACAATGATGATAATGATGATAATGATGATAATTATGATCATGATGATAATGATGATAATGGTGATAATGATGATAATGATGATGATAATGATGATAATGATGATGATATTGATGATGATGATGATGATGATAGTGATGATGATAGTGATAATGATAGTAATAATGATAGTGGTAATGATATTGATGGTGATAGTGATGATGATAATGATGATGATAGTGATGATGATAGTGATGATGATAGTGATGATGATAGTGATGATAATGGTGATGATAATAATGATGATGATAGTGATGATGATAGTGATGACGATAGTGATGATAATGGTGATGATAATGGTGATGATGATGATAATGATGATGGTAATGATGATGATAATGATGATGATAATGATGATAATGATGATAGTGGTGATAATGTTGATAATGATGTTAATAATGATTATGATGATAATGATGATTATGATGATAATGCTGATAATGATGATAATGATGATAATGATGATGATAATGGTGATGATATTGATGATGATAATGATGATGATAATAATGTTGATAATGATGATGATAATGATGATGATAATGATGATGATAATGATGATGATAATGATGATAATGACGATAATAATGATACTGATGATAACGATGATAATGATGAAAATGATGTTAATGATGATAATGATGATAATGATGATAATGATGATAGTGATGATAATGATGATATTCGAAATAATGACGACAATGATGATAATGATGATAATGATGATAATTATGATCATGATGATAATGATGATAATGATGATAATGATGATAATGATGATAATGATGATAATGATGATAATGATGATAATGATGATAATGATGATATTGGAGATAATGATGATAATGATGATAATGATGATATTGGAGATAATGATGATAATGATGATAATGTTGATAATGATGATAATGATGATAATGATGATAATGATGATAATGATGATAATGATGATAATGATGATAGTGATGATAGTGGTGATAATGATGATAATGATGATATTGGAGATAATGATGATAATGATGATATTGATGATAGTGATGGTAATGATGACAATGATGATAGTGATGATAATGATGATAGTGATGATAATGATGAATGTGATGATAATGATGATAATGATGATAATGGTGACAATGATGATAATGATTATAATGATGATAATGGTGATAATGATGATAATGCTGATAATGATGATAATGATGATAATGATGAAAATGATGATAATGATGATAATTGTGATCATGATGATAATGATGATAATGATGATAATTATGATCATGATGATAATGATGATAATGATGATAGTGATGATAGTGGTGATAATGATGATATTCGAGATAATGATTATAATGATGATAATGATGATAATGATGATAATGATGATGATGATTATAATAATGATACTGATGATAACGATGATAATGATGATAATGGTGATAATGATGATAATGATCATAATGATCATAATGATAATGGTGATAATGATGATGATGATTATGATGATGATAGTGATGATAGTGATGATAATGATGATAGTGATGATAATGATGATAGTGATGATAATAATGATTGTGATGATAACGATGATAATGATGATAATGATGATAATGATGATAATGATGATAATGATGATAATGATGATAATAATGATAATGATGATAATGATGATAATGATGATAATGATGATAATGGTGATGATAATGATTACATTGATGATGGTGATAATGATGATAATGCTGATAATGATGATAATGAGGATAATGATGATAATGACGATAATGATGATAATGATGATAATGATGATAATGATGATATTGGAGATAATGATGATAATGATGATAATGATGATATTGGAGATAATGATGATAATGATGATAATGTTGATAATGATGATAATGATGATAATGATGATAATGATGATAGTGATGGTAATGATGACAATGATGATAGTAATGATAATGATGATATTCGAGATAATGATGACAATGATGATAATGATGATAATGATGATAATTATGATCATGATGATAATGGTGATAATGGTGATAATGATGATAATGATGATAATGATGATAATGATGATAATGATGATAATGATGATAATGATGATAATGATGACAATGATGATAATGATTATAATGATGATAATGGTGATAATGATTATAATGCTGATAATGATGATAATGCTGATAATGATGATAATGATGATAATTATGATCATGATGATAATGATGATAATGATGATAATTATGATCATGATGATAATGATGATAATGATGATAGTGATGATAGTGGTGGTAATGATGATATTCGAGATAATGATTATAATGATGATAATGATGATAATGATGATAATGATGATAATGATGATGATAATGATGACGATAATGATGATGATAATGGTGATAATGATGATAATGACGATAATGATGATAATGATGATAATGATGATAATGATGATATTGGAGATAATGATGATAATGATGATAATGATGATAACGATGATAATGATGATAATGATGATAATCATGATAATTATGATCATGATTATAATGACGATAATGATGATAATGATGATAATGATGACAATGATGATAATGATTATAATGATGATAATGGTGATAATGATGATAATGCTGATAATGATGATAATGATGATAGTGATGATAATGATGATAATGATGATAATGATGATAATGATGATAATGATGATGGTGATGATAATGATGATATTCGAAATAATGATGATAATGATGATAATGATGATAATGATGATAATGATGATAATTATGATCATGATGATAATGATGATAATGATGATAATGATGATAATCATGATAATGACGATAATGTTTATAATGATGATAACGGTGATAATGATGATAATGATCGTAATGATGATAATGATAATGGTGATAATGATGATAATGATGTTGATGATGATAGTGATGATAGTGATGATAATGATGATAGTGATGATAATAATGATTGTGATGATAGTGATGATAGTGATGATAGTGATGATAGTGATGATAATGATGATGGTAATGATGATAATGATGATAATGATGATAATGATGATAATAATGATACTGATGATAACGATGATAATGATGATAATGGTGATAATGATGATAATGACGATAATGATGATAATGGTGATCATGATAATGATGATAATGATGATGATAATGATGACGATAATGATGATGATAATGGTGATAATGATGATAATGACGATAATGATGATAATGATGATAATGATGATATTGGAGATAATGATGATAATGATGATAATGATGATAGTGATTGTAATGATGACAATGATGATGGTGATGATAATGATGATAGTGATGATAATGATGATTGTGATGATAATGATGATAATGATAATAATGATGACAATGATGATAATGGTGATAATGATGATAATGCTGATAATGATGATAATGATGATAATGATGATAATGATGATAATTATGATCATGATGATAATGATGATAATGATGATAGTGATGATAATGATGATATTCGAAATAATGATGATAATGATGATAATGATGATAATGATGATAATGATGATAATTATGATCATGATGCTAATGATGATAATGATGATAATGATGATAATGATGATAATGATGATGATAATGGTGATGATATTGATGATGATAATGATGATGATAATGATGTTGATAATGATGATGATAATGATGATGATAATGATGATGATAATGATGATGATAATGATGATGATAATGATGATAATGACGATAATAATGATACTGATGATAATGATGATAATGATGAAAATGATGATAATGATGATAATGATGATAATGATGATAATGATGATAGTGATGATAATGATGATATTCGAAATAATGATGACAATGATGATAATGATGATAATGATGATAATTATGATCATGATGATAATGATGATAATGGTGATAATGATGATAATGATGATGATAATGATGATAATGATGATGATATTGATGATGATATTGATGATGATGATGATGATGATAGTGATGATGATAGTGATAATGATAGTGATGATAATGGTGATGATAATGATGATGATGATGATAATGATGATGGTAATGATGATGATAATGATGATGATAATGATGATAATGATGATAGTGGTGATAATGTTGATAATGATGATAATAATGATTATGATGATAATGATGATTGTGATGATAATGCTGATAATGATGATAATGATGATAATGATGATGATAATGGTGATGATATTGATGATGATAATGATGATGATAATGATGACGATAATGATGATGATAATGGTGATAATGATGATAATGACGATAATCATGATAATGATGATAATGATGATAATGATGATATTGGAGATAATGATGATATTGATGATAATGATGATAGTGATTGTAATGATGACAATGATGATAGTGATGATAATGATGATAGTGATGATAATGATGATTGTGATGATAATGATGATAATGATAATAATGATGACAATGATGATAATGGTGATAATGATGATAATGCTGATAATGATGATAATGATGATAATGATGATAATGATGATAATTATGATCATGATGATAATGATGATAATGATGATAGTGATGATAATGATGATATTCGAAATAATGATGATAATGATGATAATGATGATAATGATGATAATGATGATAATTATGATCATGATGCTAATGATGATAATGATGATAATGATGATAATGATGATAATGATGATGATAATGGTGATGATATTGATGATGATAATGATGATGATAATGATGTTGATAATGATGATGATAATGATGATGATAATGATGATGATAATGATGATGATAATGATGATGATAATGATGATAATGATGATAATAATGATACTGATGATAATGATGATAATGATGAAAATGATGATAATGGTGATGATAATAATGATAATGATAGTGATGATGATAGTGATGACGATAGTGATGATAATGGTGATGATAATGATGATGATGATGATAATGATGATGGTAATGATGATGATAATGATGATGATAATGATGATAATGATGATAGTGGTGATAATGTTGATAATGATGATAATAATGATTATGATGATAATGATGATTATGATGATAATGCTGATAATGATGATAATGATGATAATGATGATGATAATAATGTTGATAATGATGATGATAATGATGATGATAATGATGTTGATAATGATGATGATAATGATGATAATGATGATAATAATGATACTGATGATAACGATGATAATGATGAAAATGATGTTAATGATGATAATGATGATAATGATGATAATGATGATAGTGATGATAATGATGATATTGGAGATAATGATGATAATGGTGATGATGATGATAATGAAGATGATAATGATGATGATAGTGATGACGATAATGATGACGATGATGATGGTGATGATGATGATGATCATCATAATGACGATGATTATGGAGATGATGATGATAATGATGAAGATGATTATGATGGTGATAATGATGATGATAATGATAATGATGATAATGATGATGATAATTATGATAATGATGATAATGATGATAATGATGATAATGATGATAATGATGATAGTGATGATAATAATGATTGTGATGATAGTGATGATAGTGATGATAGTGATGATAGTGATGACAATGATGATGGTAATGATGATAATGATGATAATGATGATAATGATGATAATAATGATACTGATGATAACGATGATAATGATGATAATGATGATAATGATGATAATGATGATAATGATGATAATGGTGATCATGATAATGACGATAATGATGATGATAATGATGACGATAATGATGATGATAATGATGATAATGATGATAATGACGATAATTTTGATAATGATGATAATGATGATAATGATGATATTGGAGATAATGATGATAATGATGATAATGATGATATTGGAGATAATGATGATAATGATGATAATGTTGATAATGATGATAATGACGATAATGATGATAATGATGATAATGATGATAATGACGATAATGATGATAATGATGATAATGATGATAATGATGATATTGGAGATAATGATGATAATGATGATAATGATGATATTGGAGATAATGATGATATTGATGATAATAATGATGATAATGATGATGATAGTGATGATGATGATGATGATGATAGTGATGATGATAGTGATAATGATAGTAATAATGATAGTGGTAATGATGTTGATGGTGATAGTGATGATGATAATGATGATGATAGTGATGATGATAGTGATGATGATAGTGATGATAATGGTGATGATAATAATGATGATGATGGTGATGATGATAGTGATGACGATAGTGATGATAATGGTGATGATAATGATGATGATGATGATGATAATGATGATGATAATGATGATAATGATGATATTGGAGATAATGATGATAATGATGATAATGTTGATAATGATGATAATGATGATAATGATGATAATGATGATAGTGATTGTAATGATGACAATGATGATAGTGATGATAATGATGATAGTGATGATAATGATGATAGTGATGATAATGATGATTGTGATGATAATGATGATAATGATAATAATGATGACAATGATGATAATGATTATAATGATGATAATGGTGATAATGATGATAATGCTGATAATGATGATAATGATGATAATGATGATAATGATGATAATGATGATAATGATGATAATTATGATCATGATGATAATGATGATAATGATGATAGTGATGATAATGATGATATTCGAAATAATGATGATAATGATGATAATGATGATAATGATGATAATGATGATAATTATGATCATGATGCTAATGATGATAATGATGATAATGATGATAATGATGATAATGATGATGATAATGGTGATGATATTGATGATGATAATGATGATGATAATGATGTTGATAATGATGATGATAATGATGATGATAATGATGATGATAATGATGATGATAATGATGATGATAATGATGATGATAATGATGATAATGATGATAATAATGATACTGATGATAACGATGATAATGATGAAAATGATGATAATGATGATAATGATGATAATTATGATCATGATGATAATGATGATAATGGTGATAATGATGATAATGATGATAATGATGATAATGATGATAATGATGATAACGATGATAATGATGATAATGATGATAATAATGATAATGATGATAATGATGATAATGATGATAATGGTGATGATAATGATGACATTGATGATGGTGATAATGATGATAATGCTGATAATGTTGATAATGAGGATAATGAGGATAATGACGATAATGATGATAATGATGATAATGACGATAATGATGATAATGATGATAATGATGATAATGATGATATTGGAGATAATGATGATAATGATGATAATGATGATATTGGAGATAATGATGATAATGATGATAATGTTGATAATGATGATAATGATGATAATGATGATAATGGTGATAGTGATGGTAATGATGACAATGATGATAGTGATGATAATGATGATATTGGAGATAATGATGATAATGGTGATGATGATGATAATGAAGATGATAATGATGATGATAGTGATGACGATAATGATGACGATGATGATGGTGATGATGATGATGATCATCATAATGACGATGATTATGGAGATGATGATGATAATGATGAAGATGATTATGATGGTGATAATGATGATGATAATGATAATGATGATAATGATGATGATAATTATGATAATGATGATAATGATGATAATGATGATAATGATGATAGTGATGATAATAATGATTGTGATGATAGTGATGATAGTGATGATAGTGATGATAGTGATGATAATGATGATGGTAATGATGATAATGATGATAATGATGATAATGATGATAATAATGATACTGATGATAACGATGATAATGATGATAATGATGATAATGATGATAATGATGATAATGATGATAATGGTGATTATGATAATGATGATAATGATGATGATAATGATGACGATAATGATGATGATAATGATGATAATGATGATAATGACGATAATGATGATAATGATGATAATGATGATAATGATGATAATGATGATATTGGAGATAATGATGATAATGATGATAATGATGATATTGGAGATAATGATGATATTGATGATAATAATGATGATAATGATGATGATAGTGATGATGATGATGATGATGATAGTGATGATGATAGTGATAATGATAGTAATAATGATAGTCGTAATGATGTTGATGGTGATAGTGATGATGATAATGATGATGATAGTGATGATGATAGTGATAATGATAGTGATGATAATGGTGATGATAATAATGATGATGATAGTGATGATGATAGTGATGACGATAGTGATGATAATGATGATGATGATGATGATAATGATGATGATAATGATGATAATGATGATATTGGAGATAATGATGATAATGATGATAATGTTGATAATGATGATAATGATGATAATGATGATAATGATGATAGTGATTGTAATGATGACAATGATGATAGTGATGATAATGATGATAGTGATGATAATGATGATTGTGATGATAATGATGATAATGATAATAATGATGACAATGATGATAATGATTATAATGATGATAATAGTGATAATGATGATAATGCTGATAATGATGATAATGATGATAATGATGATAATTATGATCATGATGATAATGATGATAATGATGATAGTGATGATAATGATGATATTCGAAATAATGATGATAATGATGATAATGATGATAATGATGATAATGATGATAATGATGATAATGATGATAATTATGATCATGATGCTAATGATGATAATGATGATAATGATGATAATGATGATAATTATGATCATGATGCTAATGATGATAATGATGATAATGATGATAATGATGATAATGATGATGATAATGGTGATGATATTGATGATGATAATGATGATGATAATGATGTTGATAATGATGATGATAATGATGATGATAATGATGATGATAATGATGATGATAATGATGATGATAATGATGATGATAATGATGATAATGATGATAATAATGATACTGATGATAACGATGATGATAATGAAAATGATGATAATGATGATAATGATGATAATGATGATAATGATGATAGTGATGATAATGATGATATTCGAAATAATGATGACAATGATGATAATGATGATAATGATGATAATTATGATCATGATGATAATGATGATAATGGTGATAATGATGATAATGATGATGATAATGATGATAATGATGATGATATTGATGATGATGATGATGATGATAGTGATGATGATAGTGATAATGATAGTAATAATGATAGTGGTAATGATATTGATGGTGATAGTGATGATGATAATGATGATGATAGTGATGATGATAGTGATGATGATAGTGATGATGATAGTGATGATAATGGTGATGATAATAATGATGATGATAGTGATGATGATAGTGATGACGATAGTGATGATAATGGTGATGATAATGGTGATGATGATGATAATGATGATGGTAATGATGATGATAATGATGATGATAATGATGATAATGATGATAGTGGTGATAATGTTGATAATGATGTTAATAATGATTATGATGATAATGATGATTATGATGATAATGCTGATAATGATGATAATGATGATAATGATGATGATAATGGTGATGATATTGATGATGATAATGATGATGATAATAATGTTGATAATGATGATGATAATGATGATGATAATGATGATGATAATGATGATGATAATGATGATAATGACGATAATAATGATACTGATGATAACGATGATAATGATGAAAATGATGTTAATGATGATAATGATGATAATGATGATAATGATGATAGTGATGATAATGATGATATTCGAAATAATGATGACAATGATGATAATGATGATAATGATGATAATTATGATCATGATGATAATGATGATAATGATGATAATGATGATAATGATGATA
>OX122890.1:34813842-34846342 GCA_944738655.2 Andrena hattorfiana
AATGATGATAATGGTGATGATAATGATTACATTGATGATGGTGATAATGATGATAATGCTGATAATGATGATAATGAGGATAATGATGATAATGACGATAATGATGATAATGATGATAATGATGATAATGATGATATTGGAGATAATGATGATAATGATAATAATGACGATAATGATGATAATGATGATAATGATGATAATGATGATATTGGAGATAATGATGATAATGATGATAATGATGATATTGGAGATAATGATTATAATGATGATAATGTTGATAATGATGATAATGACGATAATGATGATAATGATGATAATGATGATAATGACGATAATGATGATAATGATGATAATGATGATATTGGAGATAATGATGATAATGATGATAATGATGATATTGGAGAAAATGATGATATTGATGATAATAATGATGATAATGATGATGATAGTGATGATGATGATGATGATGATAGTGATGATGATAGTGATAATGATAGTAATAATGATAGTGGTAATGATGTTGATGGTGATAGTGATGATGATAATGATGATGATAGTGATGATGATAGTGATGATGATAGTGATGATGACAGTGATGATAATGGTGATGATAATAATGATGATGATAGTGATGATGATAGTGATGACGATAGTGATGATAATGGTGATGATAATGATGATGATGATGATAATGATGATGGTAATGATGATGATAATGATGATTATAATGATGATAATGATGATAGTGGTGATAATGTTGATAATGATGATAATAATGATTATGATGATAATGATGATTATGATGATAATGATGATAATGATGATAATGATGATGATAATGGTGATGATATTGATGATGATAATGATGATGATAATGATGTTGATAATGATGATGATAATGATGATGATAATGATGTTGATAATGATGATGATAATGATGATAATGATGATAATAATGATAATGATTATAATTATGATAATGATGATAGTGATGATAATGATGATATTCGAGATAATGATGACAATGATGATAATGATGATAATGATGATAATTATGATCATGATGATAATGATGATAATGGTGATAATGATGATAATGATGATAATGATGATAATGATGATAATGATGATAACGATGATAATGATGATAATGATGATAATAATGATAATGATGATAATGATGATAATGATGATAATGGTGATGATAATGATTACATTGATGATGGTGATAATGATGATAATGCTGATAATGATGATAATGATGATAATGAGGATAATGAGGACAATAACGATAATGATGATAATGATGATAATGACGATAATGATGATAATGATGATAATGATGATAATGATGATATTGGAGATAATGATGATAATAATGATAATGATGATATTGGAGATAATGATGATAATGATGATAATGATGATATTGGAGATAATGATGATAATGATGATAATGATGATAATGATGATAATGATGATAATGATGATAGTGATGATAGTGGTGATAATGATGATATTCGAGATAATGATTATAATGATGATAATGATGATAATGATGACAATGATGATGATAATGATGGCGATAATGATGATGATAATGGTGATGATAATGATGATGATAATGATGATGATAATGATGATGATGATGATAATGATGATGATGATGATAATGATGATGATAATGATGATAATGATGATAATGATGATGATAATGATGATGATGATGATGATGATGATGATAATGATGATGATGATGATAATGATGATGATAATGATGATAATGATGATAATGATGATAATGATGATAGTGATGATAATGATGGTATTGGAGATAATGATGATAATGGTGATGATGTTGATAATGAAGATGATAATGATGATGATAATGATGACGATAATGATGACGATGATGATGGTGATGATGATGATGATGATCATCATAATGACGATGATTATGGAGATGATGATGATAATGATGAAGATGATGATGATGGTGATAATGATGATGATAATGATAATGATGATAATGATGATGATAATTATGATAATGATGATAATGATGATAATGATGATAATGATGATAGTGATGATAATGATGATATTGGAGATAATGATAATGGTGATGATGATGATAATGGTGATGATGATGATAATGATGATGATAATGATGATGATGATGATGATAATGATGATGATAATGATGATAATGATGATAATGATGATAATGATGATAATGATGATAATGATGATGATGATAATGATGATAACGATGATAATGATGATAATGATGATAATCATGATAATTATGATCATGATTATAATGACGATAATGATGATAATGATGATAATGATGACAATGATGATCATGATGATAATGATGATAATGGTGATAATGATGATAATGATGATAATGATGATAATGATGATAATGATGATAATGATGATAATGATGATAATGATGACAATGATGATAATGATTATAATGATGATAATGGTGATAATGATGATAATGCTGATAATGATGATAATGATGATAATGATGATAATGATGATATTGGAGATAATGATGATATTGATGATAATAATGATGATAATGATGATGATAGTGATGATGATGATGATGATGATAGTGATGATGATAGTGATAATGATAGTAATAATGATAGTGGTAATGATGTTGATGGTGATAGTGATGATGATAATGATGATGATAGTGATGATGATAGTGATGATGATAGTGATGATGATAGTGATGATAATGGTGATGATAATAATGATGATGATAGTGATGATGATAGTGATGACGATAGTGATGATAATGGTGATGATAATGATGATAATGATGATAATGATGATAATGATGATAATGATGATAATGATGATAATGATGATAACGATGATAATGATGATAATGATGATAATCATGATAATTATGATCATGATTATAATGACGATAATGATGATAATGATGATAATGATGACAATGATGATAATGATTATAATGATGATAATGGTGATAATGATGATAATGCTGATAATGATGATAATGATGATAGTGATGATAATGATGATAATGATGATAATGATGATAATGATGATAATGATGATAGTGATGATAATGATGATATTCGAAATAATGATGATAATGATGATAATGATGATAATGATGATAATGATGATAATTATGATCATGATGATAATGATGATAATGATGATAATGATGATAATGATGATAATTATGATCATGATGATAATGATGATAATGATGATAATGATGATAATCATGATAATGACGATAATGTTTATAATGATGATAACGGTGATAATGATGATAATGATCGTAATGATGATAATGATAATGGTGATAATGATGATAATGATGATGATGATGATAGTGATGATAGTGATGATAGTGATGATAGTGATGATAATGATGATGGTAATGATGATAATGATGATAATGATGATAATGATGATAATAATGATACTGATGATAACGATGATAATGATGATAATGATGATAATGATGATAATGATGATAATGATGATCATGATAATGATGATAATGATGATGATAATGATGACGATAATGATGATGATAATGGTGATAATGATGATAATGACGATAATGATGATAATGATGATAATGATGATAATGATGATATTGGAGATAATGATGATAATGATGATAATGATGATATTGGAGATAATGATGATAATGATGATAATGTTGATAATGATGATAATAACGATAATGATGATAATGATGATAATGATGATAATGACGATAATGATGATAATGATGATAATGATGATAATGATGATATTGGAGATAATGATGATAATGATGATAATGATGATATTGGAGATAATGATGATATTGATGATAATAATGATGATAATGATGATGATAGTGATGATGATGATGATGATGATAGTGATGATGATAGTGATAATGATAGTAATAATGATAGTGGTAATGATGTTGATGGTGATAGTGATGATGATAATGATGATGATAGTGATGATGATAGTGATGATGATAGTGATGATGATAGTGATGATAATGGTGATGATAATAATGATGATGATAGTGATGATGATAGTGATGACGATAGTGATGATAATGGTGATGATAATGATGATGATGATGATAATGATGATAATGACGATAATGATGATAATGATGATAATGATGATAATGATGATAATGATGATAATGATGATAATGATGATAATGATGATAATGATGATAATGGTGATGATAATGATTACATTGATGATGGTGATAATGATGATAATGCTGATAATGATGATAATGAGGATAATGATGATAATGACGATAATGATGATAATGATGATAATGATGATAATGATGATATTGGAGATAATGATGATAATGATGATAATGATGATATTGGAGATAATGATGATAATGATGATAATGTTGATAATGATGATAATGATGATAATGATGATAATGATGATAGTGATGGTAATGATGACAATGATGATAGTAATGATAATGATGATATTCGAGATAATGATGACAATGATGATAATGATGATAATGATGATAATTATGATCATGATGATAATGGTGATAATGGTGATAATGATGATAATGATGATAATGATGATAATGATGATAATGATGATAATGATGATAATGATGATAATGATGACAATGATGATAATGATTATAATGATTATAATGATGATAATGGTGATAATGATGATAATGCTGATAATGATGATAATGATGATAATGATGATAATGATGATAATTATGATCATGATGATAATGATGATAATGATGATAATTATGATCATGATCATAATGATGATAATGATGATAGTGATGATAGTGGTGATAATGATGATATTCGAGATAATGATTATAATGATGATAATGATGATAATGATGATAATGATGACAATGATGATGATAATGATGGCGATAATGATGATGATAATGGTGATGATAATGATGATGATAATGATGATGATAATGATGATGATGATGATGATGATGATGATAATGATGATGATGATGATAATGATGATGATAATGATGATAATGATGATAATGATGATAATGATGATAGTGATGATAATGATGGTATTGGAGATA
The DNA here is from genome assembly GCA_944738655.2 of Andrena hattorfiana. NCBI lineage: Eukaryota > Metazoa > Arthropoda > Insecta > Hymenoptera > Andrenidae > Andrena > Andrena hattorfiana. The sequence continues at coordinate 34,818,980 of OX122890.1, forward strand.
ATGATGATAATGGTGATGATGTTGATAATGAAGATGATAATGATGATGATAATGATGACGATAATGATGACGATGATGATGGTGATGATGATGATGATCATCATAATGACGATGATTATGGAGATGATGATGATAATGATGAACATGATGATGATGGTGATAATGATGATGATAATGATAATGATGATAATGATGATGATAATTATGATAATGATGATAATGATGATAATGATGATAATGATGATGATAATGATGATGATAATGATGATAATGATGATAATAATGATACTGATGATAATGATGATAATGATGAAAATGATGATAATGATGATAATGATGATAATGATGATAATGATGATAGTGATGATAATGATGATATTCGAAATAATGATGACAATGATGATAATGATGATAATGATGATAATTATGATCATGATGATAATGATGATAATGGTGATAATGATGATAATGATGATGATAATGATGATAATGATGATGATATTGATGATGATGATGATGATGATAGTGATGATGATAGTGATAATGATGATAATGATGATAATGATGATAGTGGTGATAATGTTCATAATGATGATAATAATGATTATGATGATAATGATGATTATGATGATAATGCTGATAATGATGATAATGATGATAATGATGATGATAATAATGTTGATAATGATGATGATAATGATGATGATAATGATGTTGATAATGATGATGATAATGATGATAATGATGATAATAATGATACTGATGATAACGATGATAATGATGAAAATGATGTTAATGATGATAATGATGATAATGATTATAATGATGATAGTGATGATAATGATGATATTCGAAATAATGATGACAATGATGATAATGATGATAATGATGATAATTATGATCATGATGATAATGATGATAATGGTGATAATGATGATAATGATGATCATGATGATAATGATGATAATGGTGATAATGATGATAATGATGATAATGATGATAATGATGATAATGATGATAATGATGATATTGGAGATAATGATGATAATGATGATAATGATGATAATGGTGATGATAATGATTACATTAATGATGGTGATAATGATGATAATGATTACATTAATGATGGTGATAATGATGATAATGCTGATAATGATGATAATGAGGATAATGATGATAATGACGATAATGACGATAATGATGATAATGACGATAATGATGATAATGATGATAATGATGATAATGATGATATTGGAGATAATGATGATAATGATGATATTGATGATATTGGAGATAATGATGATAATGATGATATTGATGATATTGGAGATAATGATGATAATGATGATAATGTTGATAATGATGATAATGATGATAATGATGATAATGATGATAATGATGATAATGACGATAATGATGATAATGATGATAATGATGATAATGATGATAGTGATGATAATGATGATAGTGATGATAATGATGATAGTGATGATAATAATGATTGTGATGATAACGATGATAATTGTGATAATGATGATAATGATGATAATGATGATAATGATGATAATGATGATAATGATGATAATGATGATAATGATGATAATGATGATAATGGTGATGATAATGATTACATTGATGATGGTGATAATGATGATAATGCTGATAATGATGATAATGAGGATAATGATGATAATGACGATAATGATGATAATGATGATAATGATGATAATGATGATATTGGAGATAATGATGATAATGATAATAATGACGATAATGATGATAATGATGATAATGATGATAATGATGATATTGGAGATAATGATGATTATGATGATAATGATGATATTGGAGATAATGATTATAATGATGATAATGTTGATAATGATGATAATGACGATAATGATGATAATGATGATAATGATGATAATGACGATAATGATGATAATGATGATAATGATGATATTGGAGATAATGATGATAATGATGATAATGATGATATTGGAGAAAATGATGATATTGATGATAATAATGATGATAATGATGATGATAGTGATGATGATGATGATGATGATAGTGATGATGATAGTGATAATGATAGTAATAATGATAGTGGTAATGATGTTGATGGTGATAGTGATGATGATAATGATGATGATAGTGATGATGATAGTGATGATGATAGTGATGATGACAGTGATGATAATGGTGATGATAATAATGATGATGATAGTGATGATGATAGTGATGACGATAGTGATGATAATGGTGATGATAATGATGATGATGATGATAATGATGATGGTAATGATGATGATAATGATGATTATAATGATGATAATGATGATAGTGGTGATAATGTTGATAATGATGATAATAATGATTATGATGATAATGATGATTATGATGATAATGATGATAATGATGATAATGATGATGATAATGGTGATGATATTGATGATGATAATGATGATGATAATGATGTTGATAATGATGATGATAATGATGATGATAATGATGTTGATAATGATGATGATAATGATGATAATGATGATAATAATGATAATGATGATAATTATGATAATGATGATAGTGATGATAATGATGATATTCGAGATAATGATGACAATGATGATAATGATGATAATGATGATAATTATGATCATGATGATAATGATGATAATGGTGATAATGATGATAATGATGATAATGATGATAATGATGATAATGATGATAACGATGATAATGATGATAATGATGATAATAATGATAATGATGATAATGATGATAATGATGATAATGGTGATGATAATGATTACATTGATGATGGTGATAATGATGATAATGCTGATAATGATGATAATGATGATAATGAGGATAATGAGGACAATAACGATAATGATGATAATGATGATAATGACGATAATGATGATAATGATGATAATGATGATAATGATGATATTGGAGATAATGATGATAATGATGATAATGATGATATTGGAGATAATGATGATAATGATGATAATGATGATATTGGAGATAATGATGATAATGATGATAATGATGATAATGATGATAATGATGATAATGATGATAGTGATGATAGTGGTGATAATGATGATATTCGAGATAATGATTATAATGATGATAATGATGATAATGATGACAATGATGATGATAATGATGGCGATAATGATGATGATAATGGTGATGATAATGATGATGATAATGATGATGATAATGATGATGATGATGATAATGATGATGATGATGATAATGATGATGATAATGATGATAATGATGATAATGATGATGATAATGATGATGATGATGATGATGATGATGATAATGATGATGATGATGATAATGATGATGATAATGATGATAATGATGATAATGATGATAATGATGATAGTGATGATAATGATGGTATTGGAGATAATGATGATAATGGTGATGATGTTGATAATGAAGATGATAATGATGATGATAATGATGACGATAATGATGACGATGATGATGGTGATGATGATGATGATGATCATCATAATGACGATGATTATGGAGATGATGATGATAATGATGAAGATGATGATGATGGTGATAATGATGATGATAATGATAATGATGATAATGATGATGATAATTATGATAATGATGATAATGATGATAATGATGATAATGATGATAGTGATGATAATGATGATATTGGAGATAATGATAATGGTGATGATGATGATAATGGTGATGATGATGATAATGATGATGATAATGATGATGATGATGATGATAATGATGATGATAATGATGATAATGATGATAATGATGATAATGATGATAATGATGATAATGATGATGATGATAATGATGATAACGATGATAATGATGATAATGATGATAATCATGATAATTATGATCATGATTATAATGACGATAATGATGATAATGATGATAATGATGACAATGATGATCATGATGATAATGATGATAATGGTGATAATGATGATAATGATGATAATGATGATAATGATGATAATGATGATAATGATGATAATGATGATAATGATGACAATGATGATAATGATTATAATGATGATAATGGTGATAATGATGATAATGCTGATAATGATGATAATGATGATAATGATGATAATGATGATATTGGAGATAATGATGATATTGATGATAATAATGATGATAATGATGATGATAGTGATGATGATGATGATGATGATAGTGATGATGATAGTGATAATGATAGTAATAATGATAGTGGTAATGATGTTGATGGTGATAGTGATGATGATAATGATGATGATAGTGATGATGATAGTGATGATGATAGTGATGATGATAGTGATGATAATGGTGATGATAATAATGATGATGATAGTGATGATGATAGTGATGACGATAGTGATGATAATGGTGATGATAATGATGATAATGATGATAATGATGATATTGGAGATAATGATGATAATGATGATAATGATGATATTGGAGATAATGATGATAATGATGATAATGTTGATAATGCTGATAATGACGATAATGATGATAATGATGATAATGATGATAATGACGATAATGATGATAATGATGATAATGATGATAATGATGATATTGGAGATAATGATGATAATGATGATAATGATGATATTGGAGATAATGATGATATTGATGATAATAATGATGATAATGATGATGATAGTGATGATGATGATGATGATGATAGTGATGATGATAGTGATAATGATAGTAATAATGATAGTGGTAATGATTTTGATGGTGATAGTGATGATGATAATGATGATGATAGTGATGATGATAGTGATGATGATAGTGATGATGATAGTGATGATAATGGTGATGATAATAATGATGATGATAGTGATGATGATAGTGATGACGATAGTGATGATAATGGTGATGATAATGATGATGATGATGATAATGATGATGGTAATGATGATGATAATGATGATTATAATGATGATAATGATGATAGTGGTGATAATGTTGATAATGATGATAATAATGATTATGATGATAATGATGATTATGATGATAATGATGATAATGATGATAATGATGATGATAATGGTGATGATATTGATGATGATAATGATGATGATAATGATGTTGATAATGATGATGATAATGATGATGATAATGATGATGATAATGATGATGATAATGATGATAATGATGATAATAATGATAATGATGATAATTATGATAATGATGATAGTGATGATAATGATGATATTCGAGATAATGATGACAATGATGATAATGATGATAATGATGATAATTATGATCATGATGATAATGATGATAATGGTGATAATGATGATAATGATGATAATGATGATAATGATGATAATGATGATAACGATGATAATGATGATAATGATGATAATAATGATAATTATGATAATGATGATAATGATGATAATGGTGATGATAATGATTACATTGATGATGGTGATAATGATGATAATGCTGATAATGATGATAATGATGATAATGAGGATAATGAGGACAATAACGATAATGATGATAATGATGATAATGACGATAATGATGATAATGATGATAATGATGATAATGATGATATTGGAGATAATGATGATAATGATGATAATGATGATATTGGAGATAATGTTGATAATGATGATAATGTTGATAATGATGATAATGATGATAATGATGATAATTATGATCATGATGATAATGATGATAATGATGATAATTATGATCATGATGATAATGATGATAATGATGATAATTATGATCATGATGATAATGATGATAATGATGATAGTGATGATAGTGGTGATAATGATGATATTCGAGATAATGATTATAATGATGATAATGATGATAATGATGATAATGATGATAATGATGATGATAAGGATGACGATAACGATGATGATAATGGTGATGATAATGATGATGATAATGATGATGATAATGATGATGATGATGATAATGATGATAATGATGATAATGATGATAATGATGATAATGATGATAATGATGATAACGATGATAATGATGATAATGATGATAATCATGATAATTATGATCATGATTATAATGACGATAATGATGATAATGATGATAATGATGACAATGATGATAATGATGATATTGGAGATAATGATGATAATGATGATAATGATGATATTGGAGATAATGATGATAATGATGATAATGTTGATAATGATGATAATGACGATAATGATGATAATGTTGATAATGATGATAATGACGATAATGATGATAATGATGATACTGATGATAATGATGATATTGGAGATAATGATGATAATGATGATAATGATTATAATGATGATAATGATGATAATGATGATAATGATGACAATGATGATGATAATGATGGCGATAATGATGATGATAATGGTGATGATAATGATGATGATAATGATGATGATAATGATGATGATGATGATAATGATGATGATGATGATAATGATGATGATAATGATGATAATGATGATAATGATGATGATAATGATGATGATGATGATGATGATGATGATGATAATGATGATGATGATGATAATGATGATGATAATGATGATAATGATGATAATGATGATAATGATGATAGTGATGATAATGATGGTATTGGAGATAATGATGATAATGATGATGATAATGATGACGATAATGATGACGATGATGATGGTGATGATGATGATGATCATCATAATGACGATGATTATGGAGATGATGATGATAATGATGAAGATGATGATGATGGTGATAATGATGATGATAATGATAATGATGATAATGATGATGATAATTATGATAATGATGATAATGATGATAATGATGATAATGATGATAGTGATGATAATGATGATATTGGAGATAATGATAATGGTGATGATGATGATAATGGTGATGATGATGATAATGATGATGATAATGATGATGATGATGATGATAATGATGATGATAATGATGATAATGATGATAATGATGATAATGATGATAATGATGATAATGATGATAATGATGATAATGATGATAACGATGATAATGATGATAATGATGATAATCACGATAATTATGATCATGATTATAATGACGATAATGATGATAATGATGATAATGATGACAATGATGATCATGATGATAATGATGATAATGGTGATAATGATGATAATGATGATAATTATGATAATGATGATAATGATGATAATGATGACAATGATGATAATGATTATAATGATGATAATGGTGATAATGATGATAATGCTGATAATGATGATAATGATGATAATGATGATAATGATGATAATTATGATCATGATGGCAATGATGATGATGATGATAATGATGATGATAATGATGATAATGATGATAATGATGATAATGATGATAGTGATGATAATGATGGTATTGCAGATAATGATGATAATGGTGATGATGATGATACTGAATATGATAATGATGATGATAATAATGACGATAATGATGACGATGATGATGGTGATGATGATGATGATCATCATAATGACGATGATTATGGAGATGATGATGATAATGATGAAGATGATGATGATGGTGATAATGATGATGATAATGATAATGATGATAATGATGATGATAATTATGATAATGATGATAATGATGATAATGATGATAATGATGATAGTGACGATAATGATGATATTGGAGATAATGATAATGGTGATGATGATGATAATGGTGATGATGATGATAATGATGATGATAATGATGATGATGATGATAATGATGATGATAATGATGATAATGATGATAATGATGGTATTGCAGATAATGATGATAATGGTGATGATGATGATACTGAATATGATAATGATGATGATAATGATGACGATAATGATGACGATGATGATGGTGATGATGATGATGATCATCATAATGACGATGATTATGGAGATGATGATGATAATGATGAAGATGATGATGATGGTGATAATGATGATGATAATGATAATGATGATAATGATGATGATAATTATGATAATGATGATAATGATGATAATGATGATAATGATGATAGTGATGATAATGATGATATTGGAGATAATGATAATGGTGATGATGATGATAATGGTGATGATGATGATAATGATGATGATAATGATGATGATGATGATAATGATGATGATAATGATGATAATGATGATAATGATGATAATGATGATAATGATGATAATGATGATAATGATGATAATGATGATAATGATGATAATGATGATAACGATGATAATGATGATAATGATGATAATCATGATAATTATGATCATGATTATAATGACGATAATGATGATAATGATGATAATGATGACAATGATGATAATGATTATAATGATGATAATGGTGATAATGATGATAATGCTGATAATGATGATAATGATGATAGTGATGATAATGATGATAATGATGATAATGATGATAATGATGATAATGATGATGGTGATGATAATGATGATATTCGAAATAATGATGATAATGATGATAATGATGATAATGATGATAATGATGATAATGATGATAATGATGATAATTATGATCATGATGATAATGATGATAATGATGATAATGATGATAATCATGATAATGACGATAATGTTTATAATGATGATAACGGTGATAATGATGATAATGATCGTAATGATGATAATGATAATGGTGATAATGATGATAATGATGATGATGATGATAGTGATGATAGTGATGATAATGATGATAGTGATGATAATAATGATTGTGATGATAGTGATGATAGTGATGATAGTGATGATAGTGATGATAATGATGATGGTAATGATGATAATGATGATAATGATGATAATGATGATAATAATGATACTGATGATAACGATGATAATGATGATAATGGTGATAATGATGATAATGACGATAATGATGATAATGGTGATCATGATAATGATGATAATGATGATGATAATGATGATAATGATGATGATATTGATGATGATGATGATGATGATAGTGATGATGATAGTGATAATGATAGTAATAATGATAGTGGTAATGATATTGATGGTGATAGTGATGATGATAATGATGATGATAGTGATGATGATAGTGATGATGATAGTGATGATGATAGTGATGATAATGGTGATGATAATAATGATAATGATATTGATGATGATAGTGATGACGATAGTGATGATAATGGTGATGATAATGATGATGATGATGATAATGATGATGGTAATGATGATGATAATGATGATGATAATGATGATAATGATGATAGTGGTGATAATGTTGATAATGATGATAATAATGATTATGATGATAATGATGATTATGATGATAATGCTGATAATGATGATAATGATGATAATGATGATGATAATAATGTTGATAATGATGATGATAATGATGATGATAATGATGTCGATAATGATGATGATAATGATGATAATGATGATAATAATGATACTGATGATAACGATGATAATGATGAAAATGATGTTAATCATGATAATGATGATAATGATTATAATGATGATAGTGATGATAATGATGATATTCGAAATAATGATGACAATGATGATAATGATGATAATGATGATAATTATGATCATGATGATAATGATGATAATGGTGATAATGATGATAATGATGATAATGATGATAATGACGATAATGATGATAATGATGATAATGATGATAATGATGATAATGATGTTAATGGTGATAATGATGATAATGATGATAATGATGATAATGATGATAATGATGATAATGGTGATGATAATGATTACATTAATGATGGTGATAATGATGATAATGACTACATTAATGATGGTGATAATGATGATAATGCTGATAATGATGATAATGAGGATAATGATGATAATGACGATAATGATGATAATGATGATAATGACGATAATGATGATAATGATGATAATGATGATAATGATGATATTGGAGATAATGATGATAATGATGATAGTGGTGATAGTGGTGATAATGATGATATTCGAGATAATGATTATAATGATGATAATGATGATAATGATGATAATGATGATGATGATTATAATAATGCTACTGATGATAACGATGATAATGATGATAATGGTGATAATGATGATAATGATCATAATGATCATAATGATAATGGTGATAATGATGATGATGATTATGATGATGATAGTGATGATAGTGATGATAATGATGATAGTGATGATAATGATGATAGTGATGATAATAATGATTGTGATGATAACGATGATAATGGTGATAATGATGATAATGATGATAATGATGATAATGATGATAATGATGATAATGATGATAATGATGATAATGATGATAATGGTGATGATAATGATTACATTGATGATGGTGATAATGATGATAATGCTGATAATGATGATAATGAGGATAATGATGTTAATGACGATAATGATGATAATGATGATAATGATGATAATGATGATATTGGAGATAATGATGATAATTATAATAATGACGATAATGATGATAATGATGATAATGATGATAATGATGATATTGGAGATAATGATGATAATGATGATAATGATGATATTGGAGATAATGATGATAATGATGATAATGTTGATAATGATGATAATGACGATAATGATGATAATGATGATAATGATGATAATGATGATAATGACGATAATGACGATAATGATGATAATGATGATAATGATGATAATGATGATAATGATGATAACGATGATAATGATGATAATGATGATAATAATGATAATGATGATAATGATGATAATGCTGATAATGGTGATGATAATGATGACATTGATGATGGTGATAATGATGATAATGCTGATAATGATGATAATGATGATAATGATGATAATGATGATAACGATGATAATGATGATAATGATGATAATAATGATAATGATGATAATGATTATAATGCTGATAATGGTGATGATAATGATGACATTGATGATGGTGATAATGATGATAATGCTGATAATGATGATAATGATGATAATGAGGATAATGAGGATAATGACGATAATGATGATAATGATGATAATGACGATAATGATGATAATGGTGATGATGTTGATAATGAAGATGATAATGATGATGATAATGATGACGATAATGATGACGATGATGATGGTGATGATGATGATGATCATCATAATGACGATGATCATGGAGATGATGATGATAATGATGAAGATGATGATGATGGTGATAATGATGATGATAATGATAATGATGATAATGATGATGATAATTATGATAATGATGATAATGATGATAATGCTGATAATGATGATAATGATGATAATGATGATATTGGAGATAATGATAATGGTGATGATGATGATAATGGTGATGATGATGATAATGATGATGATAATGATGATGATGATGATGATAATGATGATGATAATGATGATGATAATGATGATGATGATGATAATGATGATAATGATGATAATGATGATAATGATGATAATGATGATAATGATGATAATGATGATAATCATGATAATTATGATCATGATTATAATGACGATAATGATGATAATGATGATAATGATGACAATGATGATCATGATGATAATGATGATAATGGTGATAATGATGATAATGATGATAATGATGATAATGATGATAATGATGATAATGATGATAATGATGATAATGATGACAATGATGATAATGATTATAATGATGATAATGGTGATAATGATGATAATGCTGATAATGATGATAATGATGATAATGATGATAATGATGATAATTATGATCATGATGATAATGATGATAATGATGATAATGATGATAACGATGATAATGATGATAATGATGATAATCATGATAATTATGATCATGATTATAATGACGATAATGATGATAATGATGATAATGATGACAATGATGATAATGATTATAATGATGATAATGGTGATAATGATGATAATGCTGATAATGATGATAATGATGATAGTGATGATAATGATGATAATGATGATAATGATGATAATGATGATAATGATGATGGTGATGATAATGATGATATTCGAAATAATGATGATAATGATGATAATGATGATAATGATGATAATGATGATAATTATGATCATGATGATAATGATGATAATGATGATAATGATGATAATCATGATAATGACGATAATGTTTATAATGATGATAACGGTGATAATGATGATAATGATCGTAATGATGATAATGATAATGGTGATAATGATGATAATGATGATGATGATGATAGTGATGATAGTGATGATAATGATGATAGTGATGATAATAATGATTGTGATGATAGTGATGATAGTGATGATAGTGATGATAGTGATGATAATGATGATGGTAATGATGATAATGATGATAATGATGATAATGATGATAATAATGATACTGATGATAACGATGATAATGATGATAATGGTGATAATGATGATAATGACGATAATGATGATAATGGTGATCATGATAATGATGATAATGATGATGATAATGATGACGATAATGATGATGATAATGGTGATAATGATGATAATGACGATAATGATGATAATGATGATAATGATGATAATGATGATATTGGAGATAATGATGATAATGATGATAATGATGATAGTGATTGTAATGATGACAATGATGATAGTGATGATAATGATGATAGTGATGATAATGATGATTGTGATGATAATGATGATAATGATAATAATGATGACAATGATGATAATGGTGATAATGATGATAATGATGATAATGATGATAATGATGATAATTACGATCATGATGATAATGATGATAATGATGATAGTGATGATAATGATGATATTCGAAATAATGATGATAATGATGATAATGATGATAATGATGATAATGATGATAATTATGATCATGATGCTAATGATGATAATGATGATAATGATGATAATGATGATAATGATGATGATAATGGTGATGATATTGATGATGATAATGATGATGATAATGATGTTGATAATGATGATGATAATGATGATGATAATGATGATGATAATGATGATGATAATGATGATGATAATGATGATAATGATGATAATAATGATACTGATGATAATGATGATAATGATGAAAATGATGATAATGATGATAATGATGATAATGATGATAATGATGATAGTGATGATAATGATGATATTCGAAATAATGATGACAATGATGATAATGATGATAATGATGATAATTATGATCATGAAGATAATGATGATAATGGTGATAATGATGATAATGATGATGATAATGATGATAATGATGATGATATTGATGATGATGATGATGATGATGATAGTGATGATGATAGTGATAATGATAGTAATAATGATAGTGGTAATGATATTGATGGTGATAGTGATGATGATAATGATGATGATAGTGATGATGATAGTGATGATGATAGTGATGATGATAGTGATGATAATGGTGATGATAATAATGATAATGATAGTGATGATGATAGTGATGACGATAGTGATGATAATGGTGATGATAATGATGATGATGATGATAATGATGATGGTAATGATGATGATAATGATGATGATAATGATGATAATGATGATAGTGGTGATAATGTTGATAATGATGATAATAATGATTATGATGATAATGATGATTATGATGATAATGCTGATAATGATGATAATGATGATAATGATGATGATAATGGTGATGATATTGATGATGATAATGATGATGATAATGACGACGATAATGATGATGATAATGGTGATAATGATGATAATGACGATAATCATGATAATGATGATAATGATGATAATGATGATATTGGAGATAATGATGATAATGATGATAATGATGATAGTGATTGTAATGATGACAATGATGATAATGATGATAATGATGATAGTGATGATAATGATGATTGTGATGATAATGATGATAATGATAATAATGATGACAATGATGATAATGGTGATGATAATGATGATGATGATGATGATGATGATGGTAATGATGATGATAATGATGATGATAATGATGATAATGATGATAGTGGTGATAATGTTGATAATGATGATAATAATGATTATGATGATAATGATGATTATGATGATAATGCTGATAATGATGATAATGATGATAATGATGATGATAATAATGTTGATAATGATGATGATAATGATGATGATAATGATGTTGATAATGATGATGATAATGATGATAATGATGATAATAATGATACTGATGATAACGATGATAATGATGAAAATGATGTTAATGATGATAATGATGATAATGATGATAATGATGATGATTATAATAATGATACTGATGATAACGATGATAATGATGATAATGGTGATAATGATGATAATGATCATAATGATCATAATGATAATGGTGATAATGATGATGATGATTATGATTTTGATAGTGATGATAGTGATGATAATGATGATAGTGATGATAATGATGATAGTGATGATAATAATGATTGTGATGATAACGATGATAATGATGATAATGATGATAATGATGATAATGATGATAATGATGATAATGATGATAATGATGATAATGATGATAATGATGAAAATGGTGATGATAATGATTACATTGATGATGGTGATAATGATGATAATGCTGATAATGATGATAATGAGGATAATGATGATAATGATGATAATTATGATCATGATGATAATGATGATAATGATGATAGTGATGATAATGATGATAATGATGATAATGATGATAATGATGATAATGATGATAATGATGATAATGATGACAATGATGATAATGATTATAATGATGATAATGGTGATAATGATGCTAATGCTGATAATGATGATAATGATGATAATGATGATAATGATGATAATTATGATCATGATGATAATGATGATAATGATGATAATTATTATCATGATCATAATGATGATAATGATGATAGTGATGATAGTGGTGATAATGATGATATTCGAGATAATGATTATAATGATGATAATGATGATAATGATGATAATGATGACAATGATGATGATAATGATGGCGATAATGATGATGATAATGGTGATGATAATGATGATGATAATGATGATGATAATGATGATGATGATGATGATGATGATGATAATGATGATGATGATGATAATGATGATGATAATGATGATAATGATGATAATGATGATAATGATGATAGTGATGATAATGATGGTATTGGAGATAATGATGATAATGGTGATGATGTTGATAATGAAGATGATAATGATGATGATAATGATGACGATAATGATGACGATGATGATGGTGATGATGATGATGATCATCATAATGACGATGATTATGGAGATGATGATGATAATGATGAAGATGATGATGATGGTGATAATGATGATGATAATGATAATGATGATAATGATGATGATAATTATGATAATGATGATAATGATGATAATGATGATAATGATGATAATGATGATAGTGATGATAATGATGATATTGGAGATAATGATAATGGTGATGATGATGATAATGGTGATGATGATGATAATGATGATGATAATGATGATGATGATGATGATAATGATGATGATAATGATGATAATGATGATAATGATGATAATGATGATAATGATGATAATGATGATAATGATGATAATGATGATAATGATGATAACGATGATAATGAAGATAATGATGATAATCATGATAATTATGATCATGATTATAATGACGATAATGATGATAATGATGATAATGATGACAATGATGACAATGATGATCATGATGATAATGATGGTAATGGTGATAATGATGATAATGATGATAATGATGATAATGATGATAATGATGATAATGATGATAATGATGATAATGATGACAATGATGATAATGATTATAATGATGATAATGGTGATAATGATGATAATGCTGATAATGATGATAATGATGATAATGATGATAATGATGATAATGATGATAATGATGATAATTATGATCATGATGATAATGATGATAATGATGATAATTATGATCATGATGATAATGATGATAATGATGATAGTGATGATAGTGGTGATAATGATGATATTCGAGATAATGATTATAATGATGATAATGATGATAATGATGATAATGATGACAATGATGATGATAATGATGACGATAATGATGATGATAATGGTGATGATAATGATGATGATAATGATGATGATGATGATGATGATGATGATGATGATGATGATGATAATGATGATAATGATGATAATGATGATAGTGATGATAATGATGGTATTGCAGATAATGATGATAATGGTGATGATGATGATACTGAAGATGATAATGATGATGATAATGATGACGATAATGATGACGATGATGATGGTGATGATGATGATGATCATCATAATGACGATGATTATGTAGATGATGATGATAATGATCAAGATGATGATGATGGTGATAATGATGATGATGATGATAATGATGATAATGATGATGATAATTATGATAATGATGATAATGATGATAATGATGATAATGATGATAATGATGATAATGATGATAATGATGATAATGATGATAATGATGACAATGATGATAATGATTATAATGATGATAATGGTGATAATGATGATAATGCTGATAATGATGATAATGATGATAATGATGATAATGATGATAATTATGATCATGATGATAATGATGATAATGATGATAATGATGATAACGATGATAATGATGATAATGATGATAATCATGATAATTATGATCATGATTATAATGACGATAATGATGATAATGATGATAATGATGACAATGATGATAATGATTATAATGATGATAATGGTGATAATGATGATAATGCTGATAATGATGATAATGATGATAGTGATGATAATGATGATAATGATGATAATGATGATAATGATGATAATGATGATGGTGATGATAATGATGATATTCGAAATAATGATGATAATGATGATAATGATGATAATGATGATAATGATGATAATTATGATCATGATGATAATGATGATAATGATGATAATGATGATAATCATGATAATGACGATAATGTTTATAATGATGATAACGGTGATAATGATGATAATGATCGTAATGATGATAATGATAATGGTGATAATGATGATAATGATGATGATGATGATAGTGATGATAGTGATGATAATGATGATAGTGATGATAATAATGATTGTGATGATAGTGATGATAGTGATGATAGTGATGATAGTGATGATAATGATGATGGTAATGATGATAATGATGATAATGATGATAATGATGATAATAATGATACTGATGATAACGATGATAATGATGATAATGGTGATAATGATGATAATGACGATAATGATGATAATGGTGATCATGATAATGATGATAATGATGATGATAATGATGACGATAATGATGATGATAATGGTGATAATGATGATAATGACGATAATGATGATAATGATGATAATGATGATAATGATGATATTGGAGATAATGATGATAATGATGATAATGATGATAGTGATTGTAATGATGACAATGATGATAGTGATGATAATGATGATAGTGATGATAATGATGATTGTGATGATAATGATGATAATGATAATAATGATGACAATGATGATAATGGTGATAATGATGATAATGATGATAATGATGATAATGATGATAATTACGATCATGATGATAATGATGATAATGATGATAGTGATGATAATGATGATATTCGAAATAATGATGATAATGATGATAATGATGATAATGATGATAATGATGATAATTATGATCATGATGCTAATGATGATAATGATGATAATGATGATAATGATGATAATGATGATGATAATGGTGATGATATTGATGATGATAATGATGATGATAATGATGTTGATAATGATGATGATAATGATGATGATAATGATGATGATAATGATGATGATAATGATGATGATAATGATGATAATGATGATAATAATGATACTGATGATAATGATGATAATGATGAAAATGATGATAATGATGATAATGATGATAATGATGATAATGATGATAGTGATGATAATGATGATATTCGAAATAATGATGACAATGATGATAATGATGATAATGATGATAATTATGATCATGAAGATAATGATGATAATGGTGATAATGATGATAATGATGATGATAATGATGATAATGATGATGATATTGATGATGATGATGATGATGATGATAGTGATGATGATAGTGATAATGATAGTAATAATGATAGTGGTAATGATATTGATGGTGATAGTGATGATGATAATGATGATGATAGTGATGATGATAGTGATGATGATAGTGATGATGATAGTGATGATAATGGTGATGATAATAATGATAATGATAGTGATGATGATAGTGATGACGATAGTGATGATAATGGTGATGATAATGATGATGATGATGATAATGATGATGGTAATGATGATGATAATGATGATGATAATGATGATAATGATGATAGTGGTGATAATGTTGATAATGATGATAATAATGATTATGATGATAATGATGATTATGATGATAATGCTGATAATGATGATAATGATGATAATGATGATGATAATGGTGATGATATTGATGATGATAATGATGATGATAATGACGACGATAATGATGATGATAATGGTGATAATGATGATAATGACGATAATCATGATAATGATGATAATGATGATAATGATGATATTGGAGATAATGATGATAATGATGATAATGATGATAGTGATTGTAATGATGACAATGATGATAATGATGATAATGATGATAGTGATGATAATGATGATTGTGATGATAATGATGATAATGATAATAATGATGACAATGATGATAATGGTGATGATAATGATGATGATGATGATGATGATGATGGTAATGATGATGATAATGATGATGATAATGATGATAATGATGATAGTGGTGATAATGTTGATAATGATGATAATAATGATTATGATGATAATGATGATTATGATGATAATGCTGATAATGATGATAATGATGATAATGATGATGATAATAATGTTGATAATGATGATGATAATGATGATGATAATGATGTTGATAATGATGATGATAATGATGATAATGATGATAATAATGATACTGATGATAACGATGATAATGATGAAAATGATGTTAATGATGATAATGATGATAATGATGATAATGATGATGATTATAATAATGATACTGATGATAACGATGATAATGATGATAATGGTGATAATGATGATAATGATCATAATGATCATAATGATAATGGTGATAATGATGATGATGATTATGATTTTGATAGTGATGATAGTGATGATAATGATGATAGTGATGATAATGATGATAGTGATGATAATAATGATTGTGATGATAACGATGATAATGATGATAATGATGATAATGATGATAATGATGATAATGATGATAATGATGATAATGATGATAATGATGATAATGATGATAATGGTGATGATAATGATTACATTGATGATGGTGATAATGATGATAATGCTGATAATGATGATAATGAGGATAATGATGATAATGATGATAATTATGATCATGATGATAATGATGATAATGATGATAGTGATGATAATGATGATAATGATGATAATGATGATAATGATGATAATGATGATAATGATGATAATGATGACAATGATGATAATGATTATAATGATGATAATGGTGATAATGATGCTAATGCTGATAATGATGATAATGATGATAATGATGATAATGATGATAATTATGATCATGATGATAATGATGATAATGATGATAATTATTATCATGATCATAATGATGATAATGATGATAGTGATGATAGTGGTGATAATGATGATATTCGAGATAATGATTATAATGATGATAATGATGATAATGATGATAATGATGACAATGATGATGATAATGATGGCGATAATGATGATGATAATGGTGATGATAATGATGATGATAATGATGATGATAATGATGATGATGATGATGATGATGATGATAATGATGATGATGATGATAATGATGATGATAATGAT
This sequence comes from Andrena hattorfiana, assembly GCA_944738655.2. Classification (NCBI taxonomy): domain Eukaryota; kingdom Metazoa; phylum Arthropoda; class Insecta; order Hymenoptera; family Andrenidae; genus Andrena; species Andrena hattorfiana. Next base: position 34,839,154 of record OX122890.1, read on the forward strand.
GATAATGATGATAATGATGATAATGATGATAGTGATGATAATGATGGTATTGGAGATAATGATGATAATGGTGATGATGTTGATAATGAAGATGATAATGATGATGATAATGATGACGATAATGATGACGATGATGATGGTGATGATGATGATGATCATCATAATGACGATGATTATGGAGATGATGATGATAATGATGAAGATGATGATGATGGTGATAATGATGATGATAATGATAATGATGATAATGATGATGATAATTATGATAATGATGATAATGATGATAATGATGATAATGATGATAATGATGATAGTGATGATAATGATGATATTGGAGATAATGATAATGGTGATGATGATGATAATGGTGATGATGATGATAATGATGATGATAATGATGATGATGATGATGATAATGATGATGATAATGATGATAATGATGATAATGATGATAATGATGATAATGATGATAATGATGATAATGATGATAATGATGATAATGATGATAACGATGATAATGAAGATAATGATGATAATCATGATAATTATGATCATGATTATAATGACGATAATGATGATAATGATGATAATGATGACAATGATGACAATGATGATCATGATGATAATGATGGTAATGGTGATAATGATGATAATGATGATAATGATGATAATGATGATAATGATGATAATGATGATAATGATGATAATGATGACAATGATGATAATGATTATAATGATGATAATGGTGATAATGATGATAATGCTGATAATGATGATAATGATGATAATGATGATAATGATGATAATGATGATAATGATGATAATTATGATCATGATGATAATGATGATAATGATGATAATTATGATCATGATGATAATGATGATAATGATGATAGTGATGATAGTGGTGATAATGATGATATTCGAGATAATGATTATAATGATGATGATGATGATAATGATGATGGTAATGATGATGATGATAATGATGATAATGATGATAATGATGATAGTGGTGATAATATTGATAATGATGATAATAATGATTATGATGATAATGATGATTGTGATGATAATGCTGATAATGATGATAATGATGATAATGATGATGATAATGGTGATGATATTGATGATGATAATGATGATGATAATGATGACGATAATGATGATGATAATGGTGATAATGATGATAATGACGATAATCATGATAATGATGATAATGATGATAATGATGATATTGGAGATAATGATGATAATGATGATAATGATGATAGTGATTGTAATGATGACAATGATGATAGTGATGATAATGATGATAGTGATGATAATGATGATTGTGATGATAATGATGATAATGATAATAATGATGACAATGATGATAATGGTGATAATGATGATAATGCTGATAATGATGATAATGATGATAATGATGATAATGATGATAATTATGATCATGATGATAATGATGATAATGATGATAGTGATGATAATGATGATATTCGAAATAATGATGATAATGATGATAATGATGATAATGATGATAATGATGATAATTATGATCATGATGCTAATGATGATAATGATGATAATGATGATAATGATGATAATGATGATGATAATGGTGATGATATTGATGATGATAATGATGATGATAATGATGTTGATAATGCTGATGATAATGATGATGATAATGATGATGATAATGATGATGATAATGATGATGATAATGATGATAATGATGATAATAATGATACTGATGATAATGATGATAATGATGAAAATGATGATAATGATGATAGTGATGATAATGGTGATGATAATAATGATAATGATAGTGATGATGATAGTGATGACGATAGTGATGATAATGGTGATGATAATGATGATGATGATGATAATGATGATGGTAATGATGATGATAATGATGATGATAATGATGATAATGATGATAGTGGTGATAATGTTGATAATGATGATAATAATGATTATGATGATAATGATGATTATGATGATAATGCTGATAATGATGATAATGATGATAATGATGATAATGATGATGATAATAATGTTGATAATGATGATGATAATGATGATGATAATGATGTTGATAATGATGATGATAATGATGATAATGATGATAATAATGATACTGATGATAACGATGATAATGATGAAAATGATGTTAATGATGATAATGATGATAATGATGATAATGATGATAGTTATGATAATGATGATATTCGAAATAATGATGACAATGATGATAATGATGATAATGATGATAATGATGATAATGATGATAATGATGATAATGATGATAATGATGATAATGATGATAATGGTGATGATAATGATTACATTGATGATGGTGATAATGATGATAATGCTGATAATGATGATAATGAGGATAATGATGATAATGATGATAATTATGATCATGATGATAATGATGATAATGATGATAGTGATGATAATGATGATAATGATGATAATGATGATAATGATGATAATGATGATAATGATGATAATGATGACAATGATGATAATGATTATAATGATGATAATGGTGATAATGATGATAATGCTGATAATGATGATAATGATGATAATGATGATAATGATGATAATTATGATCATGATGATAATGATGATAATGATGATAATTATGACCATGATCATAATGATGATAATGATGATAGTGATGATAGTGGTGATAATGATGATATTCGAGATAATGATTATAATGATGATAATGATGATAATGATGATAATGATGACAATGATGATGATAATGATGGCGATAATGATGATGATAATGGTGATGATAATGCTGATGATAATGATGATGATAATGATGATGATGATGATGATGTTGATGATAATGATGATGATGATGATAATGATGATGATAATGATGATAATGATGATAATTATGATAATGATGATAGTGATGATAATGATGATATTGGAGATAATGATAATGGTGATGATGATGATAATGGTGATGATGATGATAATGATGATGATAATGATGATGATGATGATGATAATGATGATGATAATGATGATAATGATGATAATGATGATAATGATGATAATGATGATAATGATGATAATGATGATAATGATGATAACGATGATAATGATGATAATGATGATAATCATGATAATTATGATCATGATTATAATGACGATAATGATGATAATGATGATAATGATGATAATGATGACAATGATGATAATGATTATAATGATGATAATGGTGATAATGATGATAATGCTGATAATGATGATAATGATGATAGTGATGATAATGATGATAATGATGTTAATGATGATAATGATGATAATGATGATGGTGATGATAATGATGATATTCGAAATAATGATGATAATGATGATAATGATGATAATGATGATAATTATGATCATGATGATAATGATGAGAATGATGATAATGATGATAATCATGATAATGACGATAATGTTTATAATGATGATAACGGTGATAATGATGATAATGATCGTAATGATGATAATGATAATGGTGATAATGATGATAATGATGATGATGATGATAGTGATGATAGTGATGATAATGATGATAGTGATGATAATAATGATTGTGATGATAGTGATGATAGTGATGATAGTGATGATAGTGATGATAATGATGATGGTAATGATGATAATGATGATAATGATGATAATGATGATAATAATGATACTGATGGTAACGATGATAATGATGATAATGGTGATAATGATGATAATGACGATAATGATGATAATGGTGATCATGATAATGATGATAATGATGATGATAATGATGACGATAATGATGATGATAATGGTGATAATGATGATAATGACGATAATGATGATAATGATGATAATGATGATAATGATGATATTGGAGATAATGATGATAATGATGATAATGATGATAGTGATTGTAATGATGACAATGATGATAGTGATGATAATGATGATAGTGATGATAATGATGTTTGTGATGATAATGATGATAATGATAATAATGATGACAATGATGATAATGGTGATAATGATGATAATGCTGATAATGATGATAATGATGATAATGATGATAATGATGATAATTATGATCATGATGATAATGATGATAATGATGATAGTGATGATAATGATGATATTCGAAATAATGATGATAATGATGATAATGATGATATTGATGATAATGATGATAATTATGATCATGATGCTAATGATGATAATGATGATAATGATGATAATGATGATAATGATGATGATAATGGTGATGATATTGATGACGATAGTGATGATAATGGTGATGATAATGATGATGATGATGATAATGATGATGGTAATGATGATGATAATGATGATGATAATGATGATAATGATGATAGTGGTGATAATGTTGATAATGATGATAATAATGATTATGATGATAATGATGATTATGATGATAATGCTGATAATGATGATAATGATGATAATGATGATGATAATGGTGATGATATTGATGATGATAATGATGATGATAATGATGACGATAATGATGATGATAATGGTGATAATGATGATAATGACGATAATCATGATAATGATGATAATGATGATAATGATGATATTGGAGATAATGATGATAATGATGATAATGATGATAGTGATTGTAATGATGACAATGATGATAGTGATGATAATGATGGTAGTGATGATAATGATGATTGTGATGATAATGATGATAATGATAATAATGATGACAGTGATGATAATGGTGATAATGATGATAATGCTGATAATGATGATAATGCTGATAATGATGATAATGATGATAGTGATGATAATGATGATAATGATGATAATGATGATAATGATGATAATGATGATGGTGATGATAATGATGATATTCGAAATAATGATGATAATGATGATAATGATGATAATGATGATAATGATGATAATTATGATCATGATGATAATGATGATAATGATGATAATGATGATATTGGAGATAATGATAATGGTGATGATGATGATAATGGTGATGATGATGATAATGATGATGATAATGATGATGATGATGATGATAATGATGATGATAATGATGATAATGATGATAATGATGATAATGATGATAATGATGATAATGATGATAATGATGATAATGATGATAACGATGATAATGATGATAATGATGATAATCATGATAATTATGATCATGATTATAATGACGATAATGATGATAATGATGATAATGATGACAATGATGATAATGATTATAATGATGATAATGGTGATAATGATGATAATGCTGATAATGATGATAATGATGATAGTGATGATAATGATGATAATGATGATAATGATGATAATGATGATAATGATGATGGTGATGATAATGATGATATTCGAAATAATGATGATAATGATGATAATGATGATAATGATGATAATGATGATAATTATGATCATGATGATAATGATGATAATGATGATAATGATGATAATCATGATAATGACGATAATGTTTATAATGATGATAACGGTGATAATGATGATAATGATCGTAATGATGATAATGATAATGGTGATAATGATGATAATGATGTTGATGATGATAGTGATGATAGTGATGATAATGATGATAGTGATGATAATAATGATTGTGATGATAGTGATGATAGTGATGATAGTGATGATAGTGATGATAATGATGATGGTAATGATGATAATGATGATAATGATGATAATGATGATAATAATGATACTGATGATAACGATGATAATGATGATAATGGTGATAATGATGATAATGACGATAATGATGATAATGGTGATCATGATAATGATGATAATGATGATGATAATGATGACGATAATGATGATGATAATGGTGATAATGATGATAATGACGATAATGATGATAATGATGATAATGATGATAATGATGATAGTGATGATAATGATGATATTCGAAATAATGATGATAATGATGATAATGATGATAATGATGATAATGATGATAATTATGATCATGATGCTAATGATGATAATGATGATAATGATGATAATGATGATAATGATGATGATAATGGTGATGATATTGATGATGATAATGATGATGATAATGATGTTGATAATGATGATGATAATGATGATGATAATGATGATGATAATGATGATGATAATGATGATGATAATGATGATAATGACGATAATAATGATACTGATGATAATGATGATAATGATGAAAATGATGAAAATGATGATAATGATGATAATGATGATAATGATGATAGTGATGATAATGATGATATTCGAAATAATGATGACAATGATGATAATGATGATAATGATGATAATTATGATCATGATGATAATGATGATAATGGTGATAATGATGATAATGATGATGATAATGATGATAATGATGATGATATTGATGATGATATTGATGATGATGATGATGATGATAGTGATGATGATAGTGATAATGATAGTGATGATAATGGTGATGATAATGATGATGATGATGATAATGATGATGGTAATGATGATGATAATGATGATGATAATGATGATAATGATGATAGTGGTGATAATGTTGATAATGATGATAATAATGATTATGATGATAATGATGATTGTGATGATAATGCTGATAATGATGATAATGATGATAATGATGATGATAATGGTGATGATATTGATGATGATAATGATGATGATAATGATGACGATAATGATGATGATAATGGTGATAATGATGATAATGACGATAATCATGATAATGATGATAATGATGATAATGATGATATTGGAGATAATGATGATATTGATGATAATGATGATAGTGATTGTAATGATGACAATGATGATAGTGATGATAATGATGATAGTGATGATAATGATGATTGTGATGATAATGATGATAATGATAATAATGATGACAATGATGATAATGGTGATAATGATGATAATGCTGATAATGATGATAATGATGATAATGATGATAATGATGATAATTATGATCATGATGATAATGATGATAATGATGATAGTGATGATAATGATGATATTCGAAATAATGATGATAATGATGATAATGATGATAATGATGATAATGATGATAATTATGATCATGATGCTAATGATGATAATGATGATAATGATGATAATG
>OX122890.1:34851342-34871342 GCA_944738655.2 Andrena hattorfiana
GCTAATGATGATAATGATGATAATGATGATAATGATGATAATGATGATGATAATGGTGATGATATTGATGATGATAATGATGATGATAATGATGATAATGATGATAATAATGATACTGATGATAATGATGATAATGATGAAAATGATGATAATGATGATAATGATGATAATGATGATAATGATGATAGTGATGATAATGATGATATTCGAAATAATGATGACAATGATGATAATGATGATAATGATGATAATTATGATCATGATGATAATGATGATAATGGTGATAATGATGATAATGATGATAATGATGATAATGACGATAATGATGATAATGATGATAATGATGATAATGATGATAATGATGTTAATGGTGATAATGATGATAATGATGATAATGATGATAATGATGATAATGATGATAATGGTGATAGTGATGATAATGGTGATGATAATAATGATAATGATAGTGATGATGATAGTGATGACGATAGTGATGATAATGGTGATGATAATGATGATGATGATGATAATGATGATGGTAATGATGATGATAATGATGATGATAATGATGATAATGATGATAGTGGTGATAATGTTGATAATGATGATAATAATGATTATGATGATAATGATGATTATGATGATAATGCTGATAATGATGATAATGATGATAATGATGATAATGATGATAATGATGATAATGATGATAACGATGATAATGATGATAATGATGATAATCATGATAATTATGATCATGATTATAATGACGATAATGATGATAATGATGATAATGATGACAATGATGATAATGATGATATTGGAGATAATGATGATAATGATGATAATGATGATATTGGAGATAATGATGATAATGATGATAATGTTGATAATGATGATAATGACGATAATGATGATAATGATGATAATGATGATAATGACGATAATGATGATAATGATGATAATGATGATAATGATGATATTGGAGATAATGATGATAATGATGATAATGATGATAATGATGATAATGATGATAATGATGATAGTGATGATAGTGGTGATAATGATGATTATCGAGATAATGATTATAATGATGATAATGATGATAATGATGATAATGATGACAATGATGATGATAATGATGGCGATAATGATGATGATAATGGTGATGATAATGATGATGATAATGATGATGATAATGATGATGATGATGATGATGATGATGATAATGATGATGATGATGATAATGATGATAGTGATGATAATGATGATAGTGATGATAATAATGATTGTGATGATAGTGATGATAGTGATGATAGTGATGATAGTGATGATAATGATGATAATTATGATCATGATGATAATGATGATAATGATGATAATTATGATCATGATGATAATGATGATAATGATGATAGTGATGATAGTGGTGATAATGATGATATTCGAGATAATGATTATAATGATGATAATGATGATAATGATGATAATGATGACAATGATGATGATAATGATGACGATAATGATGATGATAATGGTGATGATAATGATGATGATAATGATGATGATGATGATGATGATGATGATGATGATGATGATGATGATGATGATAATGATGATGATGATGATAATGATGATAATGATGATAATGATGATAATGATGATATTGGAGATAATGATGATAATGATGATAATGATGATAATGATGATAATGATGATAATGATGATAGTGATGATAGTGGTGATAATGATGACAATGATGATAATGATTATAATGATGATAATGGTGATAATGATGATAATGCTGATAATGATGATAATGATGATAATGATGATAATGATGATAATTATGATCATGATGATAATGATGATAATGATGATAATTATGATCATGATGATAATGATGATAATGATGATATTGATGATAGTGGTGATAATGATGATATTCGAGATAATGATTATAATGATGATAATGATGATAATGACGATAATGATGACAATGATGATGATAATGATGACGATAATGATGATGATAATGGTGATGATAATGATGATGATAATGATGATGATGATGATGATGATGATGATGATGATGATGATAATGATGATGATGATGATAATGATGATGATAATGATGATAATGATGATAATGATGATAATGATGATAGTGATGATAATGATGGTATTGCAGATAATGATGATAATGGTGATGATGATGATACTGAAGATGATAATGATGATGATAATGATGACGATAATGATGACGATGATGATGGTGATGATGATGATGATCATCATAATGACGATGATTATGGAGATGATGATGATAATGATGAAGATGATGATGATGGTGATAATGATGATGATAATGATAATGATGATAATGATGATGATAATTATGATAATGATGATAAAGATGATGATGATGATAATGATGATAGTGATGATAATGATGATATTGGAGATAATGATAATGGTGATGATGATGATAATGGTGATGATGATGATAATGATGATGATAATGATGATGATGATGATGATAATGATGATGATAATGATGATAATGATGATAATGATGATAATGATGATAATGACGATAATGATGATAATGATGATAATGATGACAATGATGATAATGATTATAATGATGATAATGGTGATAATGATGATAATGCTGATAATGATGATAATGATGATAGTGATGATAATGATGATAATGATGTTAATGATGATAATGATGATAATGATGATGGTGATGATAATGATGATATTCGAAATAATGATGATAATGATGATAATGATGATAATGATGATAATGATGATAATTATGATCATGATGATAATGATGATAATGATGATAATGATGATAATCATGATAATGACGATAATGTTTATAATGATGATAACGGTGATAATGATGATAATGATCGTAATGATGATAATGATAATGGTGATAATGATGATAATGATGATGATGATGATAGTGATGATAGTGATGATAATGATGATAGTGATGATAATAATGATTGTGATGATAGTGATGATAGTGATGATAGTGATGATAGTGATGATAATGATGATGGTAATGATGATAATGATGATAATGATGATAATGATGATAATAATGATACTGATGGTAACGATGATAATGATGATAATGGTGATAATGATGATAATAACGATAATGATGATAATGGTGATCATGATAATGATGATAATGATGATGATAATGATGACGATAATGATGATGATAATGGTGATAATGATGATAATGACGATAATGATGATAATGATGATAATGATGATAATGATGATATTGGAGATAATGATGATAATGATGATAATGATGATAGTGATTGTAATGATGACAATGATGATAGTGATGATAATGATGATAGTGATGATAATGATGATTGTGATGATAATGATGATAATGATAATAATGATGACAATGATGATAATGGTGATAATGATGATAATGCTGATAATGATGATAATGATGATAATGATGATAATGATGATAATTATGATCATGATGATAATGATGATAATGATGATAGTGATGATAATGATGATATTCGAAATAATGATGATAATGATGATAATGATGATATTGATGATAATGATGATAATTATGATCATGATGCTAATGATGATAATGATGATAATGATGATAATGATGATAATGATGATGATAATGGTGATGATATTGAGGATGATAATGATGATGATAATGATGATAATGATGATAATAATGATACTGATGATAATGATGATAATGATGAAAATGATGATAATGATGATAATGATGATAATGATGATAATGATGATAGTGATGATAATGATGATATTCGAAATAATGATGACAATGATGATAATGATGATAATGATGATAATTATGATCATGATGATAATGATGATAATGGTGATAATGATGATAATGATGATAATGATGATAATGACGATAATGATGATAATGATGATAATGATGATAATGATGATAATGATGTTAATGGTGATAATGATGATAATGATGATAATGATGATAATGATGATAATGATGATAATGGTGATAGTGATGATAATGGTGATGATAATAATGATAATGATAGTGATGATGATAGTGATGACGATAGTGATGATAATGGTGATGATAATGATGATGATGATGATAATGATGATGGTAATGATGATGATAATGATGATGATAATGATGATAATGATGATAGTGGTGATAATGTTGATAATGATGATAATAATGATTATGATGATAATGATGATTATGATGATAATGCTGATAATGATGATAATGATGATAATGATGATAATGATGATAATGATGATAATGATGATAACGATGATAATGATGATAATGATGATAATCATGATAATTATGATCATGATTATAATGACGATAATGATGATAATGATGATAATGATGACAATGATGATAATGATGATATTGGAGATAATGATGATAATGATGATAATGATGATATTGGAGATAATGATGATAATGATGATAATGTTGATAATGATGATAATGACGATAATGATGATAATGATGATAATGATGATAATGACGATAATGATGATAATGATGATAATGATGATAATGATGATATTGGAGATAATGATGATAATGATGATAATGATGATAATGATGATAATGATGATAATGATGATAGTGATGATAGTGGTGATAATGATGATATTCGAGATAATGATTATAATGATGATAATGATGATAATGATGATAATGATGACAATGATGATGATAATGATGGCGATAATGATGATGATAATGGTGATGATAATGATGATGATAATGATGATGATAATGATGATGATGATGATGATGATGATGATAATGATGATGATGATGATAATGATGATAGTGATGATAATGATGATAGTGATGATAATAATGATTGTGATGATAGTGATGATAGTGATGATAGTGATGATAGTGATGATAATGATGATAATTATGATCATGATGATAATGATGATAATGATGATAATTATGATCATGATGATAATGATGATAATGATGATAGTGATGATAGTGGTGATAATGATGATATTCGAGATAATGATTATAATGATGATAATGATGATAATGATGATAATGATGACAATGATGATGATAATGATGACGATAATGATGATGATAATGGTGATGATAATGATGATGATAATGATGATGATGATGATGATGATGATGATGATGATGATGATGATGATGATGATAATGATGATGATGATGATAATGATGATAATGATGATAATGATGATAATGATGATATTGGAGATAATGATGATAATGCTGATAATGATGATAATGATGATAGTGATGATAATGATGATAATGATGATAATGATGATAATGATGATAATGATGATGGTGATGATAATGATGATATTCGAAATAATGATGATAATGATGATAATGATGATAATGATGATAATGATGATAATTATGATCATGATGATAATGATGATAATGATGATAATGATGATAATCATGATAATGACGATAATGTTTATAATGATGATAACGGTGATAATGATGATAATGATCGTAATGATGATAATGATAATGGTGATAATGATGATAATGATGATGATGATGATAGTGATGATAGTGATGATAATGATGATAGTGATGATAATAATGATTGTGATGATAGTGATGATAGTGATGATAGTGATGATAGTGATGATAATGATGATGGTAATGATGATAATGATGATAATGATGATAATGATGATAATAATGATACTGATGATAACGATGATAATGAAGATAATGGTGATAATGATGATAATGACGATAATGATGATAATGGTGATCATGATAATGATGATAATGATGATGATAATGATGACGATAATGATGATGATAATGGTGATAATGATGATAATGACGATAATGATGATAATGATGATAATGATGATAATGATGATATTGGAGATAATGATGATAATGATGATAATGATGATAGTGATTGTAATGATGACAATGATGATGGTGATGATAATGATGATAGTGATGATAATGATGATTGTGATGATAATGATGATAATGATAATAATGATGACAATGATGATAATGGTGATAATGATGATAATGCTGATAATGATGATAATGATGATAATGATGATAATGATGATAATTATGATCATGATGATAATGATGATAATGATGATAGTGATGATAATGATGATATTCGAAATAATGATGATAATGATGATAATGATGATAATGATGATAATGATGATAATTATGATCATGATGCTAATGATGATAATGATGATAATGATGATAATGATGATAATGATGATGATAATGGTGATGATATTGATGATGATAATGATGATGATAATGATGTTGATAATGATGATGATAATGATGATGATAATGATGATGATAATGATGATGATAATGATGATGATAATGATGATAATGACGATAATAATGATACTGATGATAATGATGATAATGATGAAAATGATGATAATGATGATAATGATGATAATGATGATAATGATGATAGTGATGATAATGATGATATTCGAAATAATGATGACAATGATGATAATGATGATAATGATGATAATTATGATCATGATGATAATGATGATAATGGTGATAATGATGATAATGATGATGATAATGATGATAATGATGATGATATTGATGATGATGATGATGATGATAGTGATGATGATATTGATAATGATAGTGATGATAATGGTGATGATAATGATGATGATGATGATAATGATGATGGTAATGATGATGATAATGATGATGATAATGATGATAATGATGATAGTGGTGATAATGTTGATAATGATGATAATAATGATTATGATGATAATGATGATTGTGATGATAATGCTGATAATGATGATAATGATGATAATGATGATGATAATGGTGATGATATTGATGATGACAATGATGATGATAATGATGACGATAATGATGATGATAATGGTGATAATGATGATAATGACGATAATCATGATAATGATGATAATGATGATAATGATGATATTGGAGATAATGATGATAATGATGATAATGATGATAGTGATTGTAATGATGACAATGATGATAGTGATGATAATGATGATAGTGATGATAATGATGATTGTGATGATAATGATTATAATGATAATAATGATGACAATGATGATAATGGTGATAATGATGATAATGCTGATAATGATGATAATGATGATAATGATGATGATAATGGTGATGATATTGATGATGATAATAATGTTGATAATGATGATGATAATGATGATGATAATGATGTTGATAATGATGATGATAATGATAATAATGATACTGATGATAACGATGATAATGATGAAAATGATGTTAATGATGATAATGATGATAATGATGATAATGATGATAGTGATGATAATGATGATATTCGAAATAATGATGACAATGATGATAATGATGATAATGATGATAATGATGATAATGATGATAATGACGATAATGATGATAATGATGATAATGATGATAATGATGATAATGATGTTAATGGTGATAATGATGATAATGATGATAATGATGATAATGATGATAATGATGATAATGGTGATGATAATGATTACATTAATGATGGTGATAATGATGATAATGCTGATAATGATGATAATGAGGATAATGATGATAATGACGATAATGACGATAATGATGATAATGATGATAATGACGATAATGATGATAATGATTATAATGATGATAATGATGATATTGGAGATAATGATGATAATGATGATATTGATGATATTGGAGATAATGATGATAATGATGATATTGATGATATTGGAGATAATGATGATAATGATGATAATGTTGATAATGATGATAATGATGATAATGATGACAATGATGATAGTGATGGTAATGATGACAGTGATGATAGTGATGATAATGATGATAGTGATGATAATGATGATTGTGATGATAATGATGATAATGATGATAATGGTGACAATGATGATAATGATTATAATGATGATAATGGTGATAATGATGATAATGCTGATAATGATGATAATGATGATAATGATGATAATGATGATGATGATGATAATTGTGATCATGATGATAATGATGATAATGATGATAATTATGATCATGAAGATAATGATGATAATGATGATAATTATGATCATGAAGATAATGATGATAATGATGATAGTGATGATAGTGTTGATAATGATGATATTCGAGATAATGATTATAATGATGATAATGATGATAATGATGATAATGATGATGATGATTATAATAATGATACTGATGATAACGATGATAATGATGATAATGGTGATAATGATGATAATGATCATAATGATCATAATGATAAGGGTGATAATGATGATGATGATTATGATGATGATAGTGATGATAGTGATGATAATGATGATAGTGATGATAATGATGATAGTGATGATAATAATGATTGTGATGATAACGATGATAATGATGATAATGATGATAATGATGATAATGATGATAATGATGATAATGATGATAATGATGATAATGGTGATGATAATGATTACATTGATGATGGTGATAATGATGATAATGCTGATAATGATGATAATGAGGATAATGATGATAATGATGATAATTATGATCATGATGATAATGATGATAATGATGATAGTGATGATAATGATGATAATGATGATAATGATGATAATGATGATAATGATGATAATGATGATAATGATGACAATGATGATAATGATTATAATGATGATAATGGTGATAATGATGATAATGCTGATAATGATGATAATGATGATAATGATGATAATGATGATAATTATGATAATGATGATAATGATGATAATGATGATAATTATGATCATGATCATAATGATGATAATGATGATAGTGATGATAGTGGTGATAATGATGATATTCGAGATAATGATTATAATGATGATAATGATGATAATGATGATAATGATGACAATGATGATGATAATGATGGCGATAATGATGATGATAATGGTGATGATAATGATGATGATAATGATGATGATAATGATGATGATGATGATGATGACGATGATAATGATGATGATGATGATAATGATGATGATAATGATGATAATGATGATAATGATGATAATGATGATAGTGATGATAATGATGGTATTGGAGATAATGATGATAATGGTGATGATGTTGATAATGAAGATGATAATGATGATGATAATGATGACGATAATGATGACGATGATGATGGTGATGATGATGATGATCATCATAATGACGATGATTATGGAGATGATGATGATAATGACGAAGATGATGATGATGGTGATAATGATGATGATAATGATAATGATGATAATGATGATGATAATTATGATAATGATGATAATGATGATAATGATGATAATGATGATAGTGATGATAATGATGATATTGGAGATAATGATAATGGTGATGATGATGATAATGGTGATGATGATGATAATGATGATGATAATGATGATGATGATGATGATAATGATGATGATAATGATGATAATGATGATAATGATGATAATGATGATAATGATGATAATGATGATAATGATGATAATGATGATAACGATGATAATGATGATAATGATGATAATCATGATAATTATGATCATGATCATAATGACGATAATGATGATAATGATGATAATGATGACAATGATGATCATGATGATAATGATGATAATGGTGATAATGATGATAATGATGATAATGATGATAATGATGATAATGATGATAATGATGATAATGATGATAATGATGACAATGATGATAATGATTATAATGATGATAATGGTGATAATGATGATAATGCTGATAATGATGATAATGATGATAATGATGATGATAATGGTGATGATATTGATGATGATAATGATGATGATAATGATGTTGATAATGATGATGATAATGATGATGATAATGATGATGATAATGATGATGATAATGATGATGATAATGATGATAATGACGATAATAATGATACTGATGATAATGATGATAATGATGAAAATGATGAAAATGATGATAATGATGATAATGATGATAATGATGATAGTGATGATAATGATGATATTCGAAATAATGATGACAATGATGATAATGATGATAATGATGATAATTATGATCATGATGATAATGATGATAATGGTGATAATGATGATAATGATGATGATAATGATGATAATGATGATGATATTGATGATGATATTGATGATGATGATGATGATGATAGTGATGATGATAGTGATAATGATAGTGATGATAATGGTGATGATAATGATGATGATGATGATAATGATGATGGTAATGATGATGATAATGATGATGATAATGATGATAATGATGATAGTGGTGATAATGTTGATAATGATGATAATAATGATTATGATGATAATGATGATTGTGATGATAATGCTGATAATGATGATAATGATGATAATGATGATGATAATGCTGATGATATTGATGATGATAATGATGATGATAATGATGACGATAATGATGATGATAATGGTGATAATGATGATAATGACGATAATCATGATAATGATGATAATGATGATAATGATGATATTGGAGATAATGATGATATTGATGATAATGATGATAGTGATTGTAATGATGACAATGATGATAGTGATGATAATGATGATAGTGATGATAATGATGATTGTGATGATAATGATGATAATGATAATAATGATGACAATGATGATAATGGTGATAATGATGATAATGCTGATAATGATGATAATGATGATAATGATGATAATGATGATAATTATGATCATGATGATAATGATGATAATGATGATAGTGATGATAATGATGATATTCGAAATAATGATGATAATGATGATAATGATGATAATGATGATAATGATGATAATTATGATCATGATGCTAATGATGATAATGATGATAATGATGATAATGATGATAATGATGATGATAATGGTGATGATATTGATGATGATAATGATGATGATAATGATGTTGATAATGATGATGATAATGATGATGATAATGATGATGATAATGATGATGATAATGATGATGATAATGATGATAATGATGATAATAATGATACTGATGATAATGATGATAATGATGAAAATGATGATAATGGTGATGATAATAATGATAATGATAGTGATGATGATAGTGATGACGATAGTGATGATAATGGTGATGATAATGATGATGATGATGATAATGATGATGGTAATGATGATGATAATGATGATGATAATGATGATAATGATGATAGTGGTGATAATGTTGATAATGATGATAATAATGATTATGATGATAATGATGATTATGATGATAATGCTGATAATGATGATAATGATGATAATGATGATGATAATAATGTTGATAATGATGATGATAATGATGATGATAATGATGTTGATAATGATGATGATAATGATGATAATGATGATAATGATGATAATGATGATAATGATGATAATGATGATAATGATGATAATGATGATAATGATGATAATGGTGATGATAATGATTACATTGATGATGGTGATAATGATGATAATGCTGATAATGATGATAATGAGGATAATGATGATAATGATGATAATTATGATCATGATGATAATGATGATAATGATGATAGTGATGATAATGATGATAATGATGATAATGATGATAATGATGATAATGATGATAATGATGATAATGATGACAATGATGATAATGATTATAATGATGATAATGGTGATAATGATGATAATGCTGATAATGATGATAATGATGATAATGATGATAATGATGATAATTATGATCATGATGATAATGATGATAATGATGATAATTATGACCATGATCATAATGATGATAATGATGATAGTGATGATAGTGGTGATAATGATGATATTCGAGATAATGATTATAATGATGATAATGATGATAATGATGATAATGATGACAATGATGATGATAATAATGGCGATAATGATGATGATAATGGTGATGATAATGATGATGATAATGATGATGATGATGATGATGATGATGATGATGATGATGATGATAATGATGATGATGATGATAATGATGATGATAATGATGATAATGATGATAATGATGATAATGATGATAGTGATGATAATGATGGTATTGCAGATAATGATGATAATGGTGATGATGATGATACTGAAGATGATAATGATGATGATAATGATGACGATAATGATGACGATGATGATGGTGATGATGATGATGATCATCATAATGACGATGATTATGGAGATGATGATGATAATGATGAAGATGATGATGATGGTGATAATGATGATGATAATGATAATGATGATAATGATGATGATAATTATGATAATGATGATAAAGATGATGATGATGATAATGATGATAGTGATGATAATGATGATATTGGAGATAATGATAATGGTGATGATGATGATAATGGTGATGATGATGATAATGATGATGATAATGATGATGATGATGATGATAATGATGATGATAATGATGATAATGATGATAATGATGATAATGATGATAATGACGATAATGATGATAATGATGATAATGATGACAATGATGATAATGATTATAATGATGATAATGGTGATAATGATGATAATGCTGATAATGATGATAATGATGATAGTGATGATAATGATGATAATGATGTTAATGATGATAATGATGATAATGATGATGGTGATGATAATGATGATATTCGAAATAATGATGATAATGATGATAATGATGATAATGATGATAATGATGATAATTATGATCATGATGATAATGATGATAATGATGATAATGATGATAATCATGATAATGACGATAATGTTTATAATGATGATAACGGTGATAATGATGATAATGATCGTAATGATGATAATGATAATGGTGATAATGATGATAATGATGATGATGATGATAGTGATGATAGTGATGATAATGATGATAGTGATGATAATAATGATTGTGATGATAGTGATGATAGTGATGATAGTGATGATAGTGATGATAATGATGATGGTAATGATGATAATGATGATAATGATGATAATGATGATAATAATGATACTGATGGTAACGATAATAATGATGATAATGGTGATAATGATGATAATAACGATAATGATGATAATGGTGATCATGATAATGATGATAATGATGATGATAATGATGACGATAATGATGATGATAATGGTGATAATGATGATAATGACGATAATGATGATAATGATGATAATGATGATAATGATGATATTGGAGATAATGATGATAATGATGATAATGATGATAGTGATTGTAATGATGACAATGATGATAGTGATGATAATGATGATAGTGATGATAATGATGATTGTGATGATAATGATGATAATGATAATAATGATGACAATGATGATAATGGTGATAATGATGATAATGCTGATAATGATGATAATGATGATAATGATGATAATGATGATAATTATGATCATGATGATAATGATGATAATGATGATAGTGATGATAATGATGATATTCGAAATAATGATGATAATGATGATAATGATGATATTGATGATAATGATGATAATTATGATCATGATGCTAATGATGATAATGATGATAATGATGATAATGATGATAATGATGATGATAATGGTGATGATATTGATGATGATAATGATGATGATAATGATGATAATGATGATAATAATGATACTGATGATAATGATGATAATGATGAAAATGATGATAATGATGATAATGATGATAATGATGATAATGATGATAGTGATGATAATGATGATATTCGAAATAATGATGACAATGATGATAATGATGATAATGATGATAATTATGATCATGATGATAATGATGATAATGGTGATAATGATGATAATGATGATAATGATGATAATGACGATAATGATGATAATGATGATAATGATGATAATGATGATAATGATGTTAATGGTGATAATGATGATAATGATGATAATGATGATAATGATGATAATGATGATAATGGTGATAGTGATGATAATGGTGATGATAATAATGATAATTATAGTGATGATGATAGTGATGACGATAGTGATGATAATGGTGATGATAATGATGATGATGATGATAATGATGATGGTAATGATGATGATAATGATGATGATAATGATGATAATGATGATAGTGGTGATAATGTTGATAATGATGATAATAATGATTATGATGATAATGATGATTATGATGATAATGCTGATAATGATGATAATGATGATAATGATGATAATGATGATAATGATGATAATGATGATAACGATGATAATGATGATAATGATGATAATCATGATAATTATGATCATGATTATAATGACGATAATGATGATAATGATGATAATGATGACAATGATGATAATGATGATATTGGAGATAATGATGATAATGATGATAATGATGATATTGGAGATAATGATGATAATGATGATAATGTTGATAATGATGATAATGACGATAATGATGATAATGATGATAATGATGATAATGACGATAATGATGATAATGATGATAATGATGATAATGATGATATTGGAGATAATGATGATAATGATGATAATGATGATAATGATGATAATGATGATAATGATGATAGTAATGATAGTGGTGATAATGATGATATTCGAGATAATGATTATAATGATGATAATGATGATAATGATGATAATGATGACAATGATGATGATAATGATGGCGATAATGATGATGATAATGGTGATGATAATGATGATGATAATGATGATGATAATGATGATGATGATGATGATGATGATGATAATGATGATGATGATGATAATGATGATAGTGATGATAATGATGATAGTGATGATAATAATGATTGTGATGATAGTGATGATAGTGATGATAGTGATGATAGTGATGATAATGATGATAATTATGATCATGATGATAATGATGATAATGATGATAATTATGATCATGATGATAATGATGATAATGATGATAGTGATGATAGTGGTGATAATGATGATATTCGAGATAATGATTATAATGATGATAATGATGATAATGATGATAATGATGACAATGATGATGATAATGATGACGATAATGATGATGATAATGGTGATGATAATGATGATGATAATGATGATGATGATGATGATGATGATGATGATGATGATGATGATGATGATGATAATGATGATGATGATGATAATGATGATAATGATGATAATGATGATAATGATGATATTGGAGATAATGATGATAATGCTGATAATGATGATAATGATGATAGTGATGATAATGATGATAATGATGATAATGATGATAATGATGATAATGATGATGGTGATGATAATGATGATATTCGAAATAATGATGATAATGATGATAATGATGATAATGATGATAATGATGATAATTATGATCATGATGATAATGATGATAATGATGATAATGATGATAATCATGATAATGACGATAATGTTTATAATGATGATAACGGTGATAATGATGATAATGATCGTAATGATGATAATGATAATGGTGATAATGATGATAATGATGATGATGATGATAGTGATGATAGTGATGATAATGATGATAGTGATGATAATAATGATTGTGATGATAGTGATGATAGTGATGATAGTGATGATAGTGATGATAATGATGATGGTAATGATGATAATGATGATAATGATGATAATGATGATAATAATGATACTGATGATAACGATGATAATGATGATAATGGTGATAATGATGATAATGACGATAATGATGATAATGGTGATCATGATAATGATGATAATGATGATGATAATGATGACGATAATGATGATGATAATGGTGATAATGATGATAATGACGATAATGATGATAATGATGATAATGATGATAATGATGATATTGGAGATAATGATGATAATGATGATAATGATGATAGTGATTGTAATGATGACAATGATGATGGTGATGATAATGATGATAGTGATGATAATGATGATTGTGATGATAATGATGATAATGATAATAATGATGACAATGATGATAATGGTGATAATGATGATAATGCTGATAATGATGATAATGATGATAATGATGATAATGATGATAATTATGATCATGATGATAATGATGATAATGATGATAGTGATGATAATGATGATATTCGAAATAATGATGATAATGATGATAATGATGATAATGATGATAATGATGATAATTATGATCATGATGCTAATGATGATAATGATGATAATGATGATAATGATGATAATGATGATGATAATGGTGATGATATTGATGATGATAATGATGATGATAATGATGTTGATAATGATGATGATAATGATGATGATAATGATGATGATAATGATGATGATAATGATGATGATAATGATGATAATGACGATAATAATGATACTGATGATAATGATGATAATGATGAAAATGATGATAATGATGATAATGATGATAATGATGATAATGATGATAGTGATGATAATGATGATATTCGAAATAATGATGACAATGATGATAATGATGATAATGATGATAATTATGATCATGATGATAATGATGATAATGGTGATAATGATGATAATGATGATGATAATGATGATAATGATGATGATATTGATGATGATGATGATGATGATAGTGATGATGATATTGATAATGATAGTGATGATAATGGTGATGATAATGATGATGATGATGATAATGATGATGGTAATGATGATGATAATGATGATGATAATGATGATAATGATGATAGTGGTGATAATGTTGATAATGATGATAATAATGATTATGATGATAATGATGATTGTGATGATAATGCTGATAATGATGATAATGATGATAATGATGATGATAATGGTGATGATATTGATGATGATAATGATGATGATAATGATGACGATAATGATGATGATAATGGTGATAATGATGATAATGACGATAATCATGATAATGATGATAATGATGATAATGATGATATTGGAGATAATGATGATAATGATGATAATGATGATAGTGATTGTAATGATGACAATGATGATAGTGATGATAATGATGATAGTGATGATAATGATGATTGTGATGATAATGATTATAATGATAATAATGATGACAATGATGATAATGGTGATAATGATGATAATGCTGATAATGATGATAATGATGATAATGATGATAATGATGATAATTATGATCATGATGATAATGATGATAATGATGATAGTGATGATAATGATGATATTCGAAATAATGATGATAATGATGATAATGATGATAATGATGATAATGATGATAATTATGATCATGATGCTAATGATGATAATGATGATAATGATGATAATGATGATAATGATGATGATAATGGTGATGATATTGATGATGATAATGATGATGATAATGATGTTGATAATGATGATGATAATGATGATGATAATGATGATGATAATGATGATGATAATGATGATGATAATGATGATAATGATGATAATAATGATACTGATGATAATGATGATAATGATGAAAATGATGATAATGATGATAGTGATGATAATGGTGATGATAATAATGATAATGATAGTGATGATGATAGTGATGACGATAGTGATGATAATGGTGATGATAATGATGATGATGATGATAATGATGATGGTAATGATGATGATAATGATGATGATAATGATGATAATGATGATAGTGGTGATAATGTTGATAATGATGATAATAATGATTATGATGATAATGATGATTATGATGATAATGCTGATAATGATGATAATGATGATAATGATGATGATAATAATGTTGATAATGATGATGATAATGATGATGATAATGATGTTGATAATGATGATGATAATGATAATAATGATACTGATGATAACGATGATAATGATGAAAATGATGTTAATGATGATAATGATGATAATGATGATAATGATGATAGTGATGATAATGATGATATTCGAAATAATGATGACAATGATGATAATGATGATAATGATGATAATGATGATAATGATGATAATGACGATAATGATGATAATGATGATAATGATGATAATGATGATAATGATGTTAATGGTGATAATGATGATAATGATGATAATGATGATAATGATGATAATGATGATAATGGTGATGATAATGATTACATTAATGATGGTGATAATGATGATAATGCTGATAATGATGATAATGAGGATAATGATGATAATGACGATAATGACGATAATGATGATAATGATGATAATGACGATAATGATGATAATGATTATAATGATGATAATGATGATATTGGAGATAATGATGATAATGATGATATTGATGATATTGGAGATAATGATGATAATGATGATATTGATGATATTGGAGATAATGATGATAATGATGATAATGTTGATAATGATGATAATGATGATAATGATGATAATGATGATAGTGATGGTAATGATGACAGTGATGATAGTGATGATAATGATGATAGTGATGATAATGATGATTGTGATGATAATGATGATAATGATGATAATGGTGACAATGATGATAATGATTATAATGATGATAATGGTGATAATGATGATAATGCTGATAATGATGATAATGATGATAATGATGATAATGATGATGATGATGATAATTGTGATCATGATGATAATGATGATAATGATGATAATTATGATCATGAAGATAATGATGATAATGATGATAATTATGATCATGAAGATAATGATGATAATGATGATAGTGATGATAGTGTTGATAATGATATTCGAGATAATGATTATAATGATGATAATGATGATAATGATGATAATGATGATGATGATTATAATAATGATACTGATGATAACGATGATAATGATGATAATGGTGATAATGATGATAATGATCATAATGATCATAATGATAATGGTGATAATGATGATGATGATTATGATGATGATAGTGATGATAGTGATGACAATGATGATAGTGATGATAATGATGATAGTGATGATAATAATGATTGTGATGATAACGATGATAATGATGATAATGATGATAATGATGATAATGATGATAATGATGATAATGATGATAATGATGATAATGATGATAATGATGATAATGGTGATGATAATGATTACATTGATGATGGTGATAATGATGATAATGCTGATAATGATGATAATGAGGATAATGATGATAATGATGATAATTATGATCATGATGATAATGATGATAATGATGATAGTGATGATAATGATGATAATGATGATAATGATGATAATGATGATAATGATGATAATGATGATAATGATGACAATGATGATAATGATTATAATGATGATAATGGTGATAATGATGATAATGCTGATAATGATGATAATGATGATAATGATGATAATGATGATAATTATGATCATGATGATAATGATGATAATGATGATAATTATGATCATGATCATAATGATGATAATGATGATAGTGATGATAGTGGTGATAATGATGATATTCGAGATAATGATTATAATGATGATAATGATGATAATGATGATAATGATGACAATGATGATGATAATGATGGCGATAATGATGATGATAATGGTGATGATAATGATGATGATAATGATGATGATAATGATGATGATGATGATGATGATGATGATAATGATGATGATGATGATAATGATGATGATAATGATGATAATGATGATAATGATGATAATGATGATAGTGATGATAATGATGGTATTGGAGATAATGATGATAATGGTGATGATGTTGATAATGAAGATGATAATGATGATGATAATGATGACGATAATGATGACGATGATGATGGTGATGATGATGATGATCATCATAATGACGATGATTATGGAGATGA
>OX122890.1:34873842-34958842 GCA_944738655.2 Andrena hattorfiana
AATGATGATGATAATGATGATAATGATGATAGTGGTGATAATGTTGATAATGATGATAATAATGATTATGATGATAATGATGATTGTGATGATAATGCTGATAATGATGATAATGATGATAATGATGATGATAATGATGACGATAATGATGATGATAATGGTGATAATGATGATAATGACGATAATGATGATAATGATGATAATGATGATAATGATGATATTGGAGATAATGATGATAATGATGATAATGATGATAGTGATTGTAATGATGACAATGATGATGGTGATGATAATGATGATAGTGATGATAATGATGATTGTGATGATAATGATGATAATGATAATAATGATGACAATGATGATAATGGTGATAATGATGATAATGCTGATAATGATGATAATGATGATAATGATGATAATGATGATAATTATGATCATGATGATAATGATGATAATGATGATAGTGATGATAATGATGATATTCGAAATAATGATGATAATGATGATAATGATGATAATGATGATAATGATGATAATTATGATCATGATGCTAATGATGATAATGATGATAATGATGATAATGATGATAATGATGATGATAATGGTGATGATATTGATGATGATAATGATGATGATAATGATGTTGATAATGATGATGATAATGATGATGATAATGATGATGATAATGATGATGATAATGATGATGATAATGATGATAATGACGATAATAATGATACTGATGATAATGATGATAATGATGAAAATGATGATAATGATGATAATGATGATAATGATGATAATGATGATAGTGATGATAATGATGATATTCGAAATAATGATGACAATGATGATAATGATGATAATGATGATAATTATGATCATGATGATAATGATGATAATGGTGATAATGATGATAATTATGATGATAATGATGATAATGATGATGATATTGATGATGATGATGATGATGATAGTGATGATGATATTGATAATGATAGTGATGATAATGGTGATGATAATGATGATGATGATGATAATGATGATGGTAATGATGATGATAATGATGATGATAATGATGATAATGATGATAGTGGTGATAATGTTGATAATGATGATAATAATGATTATGATGATAATGATGATTGTGATGATAATGCTGATAATGATGATAATGATGATAATGATGATGATAATGGTGATGATATTGATGATGATAATGATGATGATAATGATGACGATAATGATGATGATAATGGTGATAATGATGATAATGACGATAATCATGATAATGATGATAATGATGATAATGATGATATTAGAGATAATGATGATAATGATGATAATGATGATAGTGATTGTAATGATGACAATGATGATAGTGATGATAATGATGATGGTGATGATAATGATGATTGTGATGATAATGATTATAATGATAATAATGATGACAATGATGATAATGGTGATAATGATGATAATGCTGATAATGATGATAATGATGATAATGATGATAATGATGATAATTATGATCATGATGATAATGATGATAATGATGATAGTGATGATAATGATGATATTCGAAATAATGATGATAATGATGATAATGATGATAATGATGATAATGATGATAATTATGATCATGATGCTAATGATGATAATGATGATAATGATGATAATGATGATAATGATGATGATAATGGTGATGATATTGATGATGATAATGATGATGATAATGATGTTGATAATGATGATGATAATGATGATGATAATGATGATGATAATGATGATGATAATGATGATGATAATGATGATAATGATGATAATAATGATACTGATGATAATGATGATAATGATGAAAATGATGAGAATGATGATAGTGATGATAATGGTGATGATAATAATGATAATGATAGTGATGATGATAGTGATGACGATAGTGATGATAATGGTGATGATAATGATGATGATGATGATAATGATGATGGTAATGATGATGATAATGATGATGATAATGATGATAATGATGATAGTGGTGATAATGTTGATAATGATGATAATAATGATTATGATGATAATGATGATTATGATGATAATGCTGATAATGATGATAATGATGATAATGATGATGATAATAATGTTGATAATGATGATGATAATGATGATGATAATGATGTTGATAATGATGATGATAATGATGATAATGATGATAATAATGATACTGATGATAACGATGATAATGATGAAAATGATGTTAATGATGATAATGATGATAATGATGATAATGATGATAGTGATGATAATGATGATATTCGAAATAATGATGACAATGATGATAATGATGATAATGATGATAATGATGATAATGATGATAATGATGATAATGATGATAATGATGATAATGATGATAATGATGATAATGATGATAATGATGATAATGATGATAATGATGATAATGGTGATGATAATGATTACATTGATGATGGTGATAATGATGATAATGCTGATAATGATGGTAATGAGGATAATGATGATAATGATGATAATTATGATCATGATGATAATGATGATAATGATGATAGTGATGATAATGATGATAATGATGATAATGATGATAATGATGATAATGATGATAATGATGATAATGATGACAATGATGATAATGATTATAATGATGATAATGGTGATAATGATGATAATGCTGATAATGATGATAATGATGATAATGATGATAATGATGATAATTATGATCATGATGATAATGATGATAATGATGATAATTATGACCATGATCATAATGATGATAATGATGATAGTGATGATAGTGGTGATAATGATGATATTCGAGATAATGATTATAATGATGATAATGATGATAATGATGATAATGATGACAATGATGATGATAATGATGGCGATAATGATGATGATAATGGTGATGATAATGATGATGATAATGATGATGATAATGATGATGATGATGATGATGTTGATGATAATGATGATGATGATGATAATGATGATGATAATGATGATAATGATGATAATTATGATAATGATGATAGTGATGAAAATGATGGTATTGGAGATAATGATGATAATGGTGATGATGTTGATAATGAAGATGATAATGATGATGATAATGATGACGATGATGATGACGATGATGATGGTGATGATGATGATGATCATCATAATGACGATGATTATGGAGATGATGATGATAATGATGAAGATGATGATGATGGTGATAATGATGATGATAATGATAATGATGATAATGATGATGATAATTATGATAATGATGATAATGATGATAATGATGATAATGATGATAGTGATGATAATGATGATATTGGAGATAATGATAATGGTGATGATGATGATAATGGTGATGATGATGATAATGATGATGATAATGATGATGATGATGATGATAATGATGATGATAATGATGATAATGATGATAATGATGATAATGATGATAATGATGATAATGATGATAATGATGATAATGATGATAACGATGATAATGATGATAATGATGATAATCATGATAATTATGATCATGATTATAATGACGATAATGATGATAATGATGATAATGATGACAATGATGATCATGATGATAATGATGATAATGGTGATAATGATGATAATGATGATAATGATGATAATGATGATAATGATGATAATGATGATAATGATGATAATGATGACAATGATGATAATGATTATAATGATGATAATGGTGATAATGATGATAATGCTGATAATGATGATAATGATGATAATGATGATAATGATGATAATTATGATCATGATGATAATGATGATAATGATGATAATTATGATCATGATGATAATGATGATAATGATGATAGTGATGATAGTGGTGATAATGATGATATTCGAGATAATGATTATAATGATGATAATGATGATAATGATGATAATGATGACAATGATGATGATAATGATGACGATAATAATGATGATAATGGTGATGATAATGATGATGATAATGATGATGATGATGATGATGATGATGATGATGATGATGATGATGATGATGATGATGATGATGATAATGATGATGATAATGATGATAATGATGATAATGATGATAATGATGATAGTGATGATAATGATGGTATTGCAGATAATGATGATAATGGTGATGATGATGATACTGAAGATGATAATGATGATGATAATGATGACGATAATGATGACGATGATGATGGTGATGATGATGATGATCATCATAATGACGATGATTATGGAGATGATGATGATAATGATGAAGATGATGATGATGGTGATAATGATGATGATAATGATAATGATGATAATGATGATGATAATTATGATAATGATGATAAAGATGATGATGATGATAATGATGATAGTGATGATAATGATGATATTGGAGATAATGATAATGGTGATGATGATGATAATGGTGATGATGATGATAATGATGATGATAATGATGATGATGATGATGATAATGATGATGATAATGATGATAATGATGATAATGATGATAATGATGATAATGACGATAATGATGATAATGATGATAATGATGACAATGATGATAATGATTATAATGATGATAATGGTGATAATGATGATAATGCTGATAATGATGATAATGATGATAGTGATGATAATGATGATAATGATGTTAATGATGATAATGATGATAATGATGATGGTGATGATAATGATGATATTCGAAATAATGATGATAATGATGATAATGATGATAATGATGATAATTATGATCATGATGATAATGATGATAATGATGATAATGATGATAATCATGATAATGACGATAATGTTTATAATGATGATAACGGTGATAATGATGATAATGATCGTAATGATGATAATGATAATGGTGATAATGATGATAATGATGATGATGATGATAGTGATGATAGTGATGATAATGATGATAGTGATGATAATAATGATTGTGATGATAGTGATGATAGTGATGATAGTGATGATAGTGATGATAATGATGATGGTAATGATGATAATGATGATAATGATGATAATGATGATAATAATGATACTGATGGTAACGATGATAATGATGATAATGGTGATAATGATGATAATGACGATAATGATGATAATGGTGATCATGATAATGATGATAATGATGATGATGATGATAATGATGATGATAATGATGATAATGATGATAATGATGATAATGATGATAGTGATGATAATGATGGTATTGGAGATAATGATGATAATGGTGATGATGTTGATAATGAAGATGATAATGATGATGATAATGATGACGATAATGATGACGATGATGATGGTGATGATGATGATGATCATCATAATGACGATGATTATGGAGATGATGATGATAATGACGAAGATGATGATGATGGTGATAATGATGATGATAATGATAATGATGATAATGATGATGATAATTATGATAATGATGATAATGATGATAATGATGATAATGATGATAGTGATGATAATGATGATATTGGAGATAATGATAATGGTGATGATGATAATAATGGTGATGATGATGATAATGATGATGATAATGATGATGATGATGATGATAATGATGATGATAATGATGATAATGATGATAATGATGATAATGATGATAATGATGATAATGATGATAATGATGATAATGATGATAACGATGATAATGATGATAATGATGATAATCATGATAATTATGATCATGATCATAATGACGATAATGATGATAATGATGATAATGATGACAATGATGATCATGATGATAATGATGATAATGGTGATAATGATGATAATGATGATAATGATGATAATGATGATAATGATGATAATGATGATAATGATGATAATGATGACAATGATGATAATGATTATAATGATGATAATGGTGATAATGATGATAATGCTGATAATGATGATAATGATGATAATGATGATAATGATGATAATGATGATAATGATGATAATTATGATCATGATGATAATGATGATAATGATGATAATTATGATCATGATGATAATGATGATAATGATGATAGTGATGATAGTGGTGATAATGATGATATTCGAGATAATGATTATAATGATGATAATGATGATAATGATGATAATGATGACAATGATGATGATAATGATGACGATAATGATGATGATAATGGTGATGATAATGATGATGATAATGATGATGATGATGATGATGATGATGATGATGATGATGATGTTGATGATAATGATGATGATGATGATAATGATGATAATGATGATAATGATGATAATGATGATATTGGAGATAATGATGATAATGATGATAATGATGATAGTGATTGTAATGATGACAATGATGATAGTGATGATAATGATGATAGTGATGATAATGATGATTGTGATGATAATGATGATAATGATAATAATGATGACAATGATGATAATGGTGATAATGATGATAATGCTGATAATGATGATAATGATGATAATGATGATAATGATGATAATTATGATCATGATGATAATGATGATAATGATGATAGTGATGATAATGATGA
The DNA here is from genome assembly GCA_944738655.2 of Andrena hattorfiana. Lineage (NCBI taxonomy): Eukaryota > Metazoa > Arthropoda > Insecta > Hymenoptera > Andrenidae > Andrena > Andrena hattorfiana. Next base: position 34,880,427 of record OX122890.1, read on the forward strand.
TATTCGAAATAATGATGATAATGATGATAATGATGATAATGATGATAATGATGATAATTATGATCATGATGATAATGATGATAATGATGATAATGATGATAATCATGATAATGACGATAATGTTTATAATGATGATAACGGTGATAATGATGATAATGATCGTAATGATGATAATGATAATGGTGATAATGATGATAATGATGATGATGATGATAGCGATGATAGTGATGATAATGATGATAGTGATGATAATAATGATTGTGATGATAGTGATGATAGTGATGATAGTGATGATAGTGATGATAATGATGATAATTATGATCATGATGATAATGATGATAATGATGATAATTATGATCATGATGATAATGATGATAATGATGATAGTGATGATAGTGGTGATAATGATGATATTCGAGATAATGATTATAATGATGATAATGATGATAATGATGATAATGATGACAATGATGATGATAATGATGACGATAATGATGATGATAATGGTGATGATAATGATGATGATAATGATGATGATGATGATGATGATGATGATGATGATGATGATGATGATGATGATAATGATGATGATGATGATAATGATGATAATGATGATAATGATGATAATGATGATATTGGAGATAATGATGATAATGCTGATAATGATGATAATGATGATAGTGATGATAATGATGATAATGATGATAATGATGATAATGATGATAATGATGATGGTGATGATAATGATGATATTCGAAATAATGATGATAATGATGATAATGATGATAATGATGATAATGATGATAATTATGATCATGATGATAATGATGATAATGATGATAAGGATGATAATCATGATAATGACGATAATGTTTATAATGATGATAACGGTGATAATGATGATAATGATCGTAATGATGATAATGATAATGGTGATAATGATGATAATGATGATGATGATGATAGTGATGATAGTGATGATAATGATGATAGTGATGATAATAATGATTGTGATGATAGTGATGTTAGTGATGATAGTGATGATAGTGATGATAATGATGATGGTAATGATGATAATGATGATAATGATGATAATGATGATAATAATGATACTGATGATAACGATGATAATGATGATAATGGTGATAATGATGATAATGGTGATAATGATGATAATGATGATGATAATGATGATAATGATGATGATATTGATGATGATGATGATGATGATAGTGATGATGATATTGATAATGATAGTGATGATAATGGTGATGATAATGATGATGATGATGATAATGATGATGGTAATGATGATGATAATGATGATGATAATGATGATAATGATGATAGTGGTGATAATGTTGATAATGATGATAATAATGATTATGATGATAATGATGATTGTGATGATAATGCTGATAATGATGATAATGATGATAATGATGATGATAATGATGACGATAATGATGATGATAATGGTGATAATGATGATAATGACGATAATGATGATAATGATGATAATGATGATAATGATGATATTGGAGATAATGATGATAATGATGATAATGATGATAGTGATTGTAATGATGACAATGATGATGGTGATGATAATGATGATAGTGATGATAATGATGATTGTGATGATAATGATGATAATGATAATAATGATGACAATGATGATAATGGTGATAATGATGATAATGCTGATAATGATGATAATGATGATAATGATGATAATGATGATAATTATGATCATGATGATAATGATGATAATGATGATAGTGATGATAATGATGATATTCGAAATAATGATGATAATGATGATAATGATGATAATGATGATAATGATGATAATTATGATCATGATGCTAATGATGATAATGATGATAATGATGATAATGATGATAATGATGATGATAATGGTGATGATATTGATGATGATAATGATGATGATAATGATGTTGATAATGATGATGATAATGATGATGATAATGATGATGATAATGATGATGATAATGATGATGATAATGATGATAATGACGATAATAATGATACTGATGATAATGATGATAATGATGAAAATGATGATAATGATGATAATGATGATAATGATGATAATGATGATAGTGATGATAATGATGATATTCGAAATAATGATGACAATGATGATAATGATGATAATGATGATAATTATGATCATGATGATAATGATGATAATGGTGATAATGATGATAATTATGATGATAATGATGATAATGATGATGATATTGATGATGATGATGATGATGATAGTGATGATGATATTGATAATGATAGTGATGATAATGGTGATGATAATGATGATGATGATGATAATGATGATGGTAATGATGATGATAATGATGATGATAATGATGATAATGATGATAGTGGTGATAATGTTGATAATGATGATAATAATGATTATGATGATAATGATGATTGTGATGATAATGCTGATAATGATGATAATGATGATAATGATGATGATAATGGTGATGATATTGATGATGATAATGATGATGATAATGATGACGATAATGATGATGATAATGGTGATAATGATGATAATGACGATAATCATGATAATGATGATAATGATGATAATGATGATATTGGAGATAATGATGATAATGATGATAATGATGATAGTGATTGTAATGATGACAATGATGATAGTGATGATAATGATGATAGTGATGATAATGATGATTGTGATGATAATGATTATAATGATAATAATGATGACAATGATGATAATGGTGATAATGATGATAATGCTGATAATGATGATAATGATGATAATGATGATAATGATGATAATTATGATCATGATGATAATGATGATAATGATGATAGTGATGATAATGATGATATTCGAAATAATGATGATAATGATGATAATGATGATAATGATGATAATGATGATAATTATGATCATGATGCTAATGATGATAATGATGATAATGATGATAATGATGATAATGATGATGATAATGGTGATGATATTGATGATGATAATGATGATGATAATGATGTTGATAATGATGATGATAATGATGATGATAATGATGATGATAATGATGATGATAATGATGATGATAATGATGATAATGATGATAATAATGATACTGATGATAATGATGATAATGATGAAAATGATGAGAATGATGATAGTGATGATAATGGTGATGATAATAATGATAATGATAGTGATGATGATAGTGATGACGATAGTGATGATAATGGTGATGATAATGATGATGATGATGATAATGATGATGGTAATGATGATGATAATGATGATGATAATGATGATAATGATGATAGTGGTGATAATGTTGATAATGATGATAATAATGATTATGATGATAATGATGATTATGATGATAATGCTGATAATGATGATAATGATGATAATGATGATGATAATAATGTTGATAATGATGATGATAATGATGATGATAATGATGTTGATAATGATGATGATAATGATGATAATGATGATAATAATGATACTGATGATAACGATGATAATGATGAAAATGATGTTAATGATGATAATGATGATAATGATGATAATGATGATAGTGATGATAATGATGATATTCGAAATAATGATGACAATGATGATAATGATGATAATGATGATAATGATGATAATGATGATAATGATGATAATGATGATAATGATGATAATGATGATAATGATGATAATGATGATAATGATGATAATGATGATAATGGTGATGATAATGATTACATTGATGATGGTGATAATGATGATAATGCTGATAATGATGGTAATGAGGATAATGATGATAATGATGATAATTATGATCATGATGATAATGATGATAATGATGATAGTGATGATAATGATGATAATGATGATAATGATGATAATGATGATAATGATGATAATGATGATAATGATGACAATGATGATAATGATTATAATGATGATAATGGTGATAATGATGATAATGCTGATAATGATGATAATGATGATAATGATGATAATGATGATAATTATGATCATGATGATAATGATGATAATGATGATAATTATGACCATGATCATAATGATGATAATGATGATAGTGATGATAGTGGTGATAATGATGATATTCGAGATAATGATTATAATGATGATAATGATGATAATGATGATAATGATGACAATGATGATGATAATGATGGCGATAATGATGATGATAATGGTGATGATAATGATGATGATAATGATGATGATAATGATGATGATGATGATGATGTTGATGATAATGATGATGATGATGATAATGATGATGATAATGATGATAATGATGATAATTATGATAATGATGATAGTGATGAAAATGATGGTATTGGAGATAATGATGATAATGGTGATGATGTTGATAATGAAGATGATAATGATGATGATAATGATGACGATGATGATGACGATGATGATGGTGATGATGATGATGATCATCATAATGACGATGATTATGGAGATGATGATGATAATGATGAAGATGATGATGATGGTGATAATGATGATGATAATGATAATGATGATAATGATGATGATAATTATGATAATGATGATAATGATGATAATGATGATAATGATGATAGTGATGATAATGATGATATTGGAGATAATGATAATGGTGATGATGATGATAATGGTGATGATGATGATAATGATGATGATAATGATGATGATGATGATGATAATGATGATGATAATGATGATAATGATGATAATGATGATAATGATGATAATGATGATAATGATGATAATGATGATAATGATGATAACGATGATAATGATGATAATGATGATAATCATGATAATTATGATCATGATTATAATGACGATAATGATGATAATGATGATAATGATGACAATGATGATCATGATGATAATGATGATAATGGTGATAATGATGATAATGATGATAATGATGATAATGATGATAATGATGATAATGATGATAATGATGATAATGATGACAATGATGATAATGATTATAATGATGATAATGCTGATAATGATGATAATGCTGATAATGATGATAATGATGATAATGATGATAATGATGATAATTATGATCATGATGATAATGATGATAATGATGATAATTATGATCATGATGATAATGATGATAATGATGATAGTGATGATAGTGGTGATAATGATGATATTCGAGATAATGATTATAATGATGATAATGATGATAATGATGATAATGATGACAATGATGATGATAATGATGACGATAATGATGATGATAATGGTGATGATAATGATGATGATAATGATGATGATGATGATGATGATGATGATGATGATGATGATGATGATGATGATGATGATGATGATGATAATGATGATGATAATGATGATAATGATGATAATGATGATAATGATGATAGTGATGATAATGATGGTATTGCAGATAATGATGATAATGGTGATGATGATGATACTGAAGATGATAATGATGATGATAATGATGACGATAATGATGACGATGATGATGGTGATGATGATGATGATCATCATAATGACGATGATTATGGAGATGATGATGATAATGATGAAGATGATGATGATGGTGATAATGATGATGATAATGATAATGATGATAATGATGATGATAATTATGATAATGATGATAAAGATGATGATGATGATAATGATGATAGTGATGATAATGATGATATTGGAGATAATGATAATGGTGATGATGATGATAATGGTGATGATGATGATAATGATGATGATAATGATGATGATGATGATGATAATGATGATGATAATGATGATAATGATGATAATGATGATAATGATGATAATGACGATAATGATGATAATGATGATAATGATGACAATGATGATAATGATTATAATGATGATAATGGTGATAATGATGATAATGCTGATAATGATGATAATGATGATAGTGATGATAATGATGATAATGATGTTAATGATGATAATGATGATAATGATGATGGTGATGATAATGATGATATTCGAAATAATGATGATAATGATGATAATGATGATAATGATGATAATTATGATCATGATGATAATGATGATAATGATGATAATGATGATAATCATGATAATGACGATAATGTTTATAATGATGATAACGGTGATAATGATGATAATGATCGTAATGATGATAATGATAATGGTGATAATGATGATAATGATGATGATGATGATAGTGATGATAGTGATGATAATGATGATAGTGATGATAATAATGATTGTGATGATAGTGATGATAGTGATGATAGTGATGATAGTGATGATAATGATGATGGTAATGATGATAATGATGATAATGATGATAATGATGATAATAATGATACTGATGGTAACGATGATAATGATGATAATGGTGATAATGATGATAATGACGATAATGATGATAATGGTGATCATGATAATGATGATAATGATGATGATAATGGTGATAATGATGATAATGACGATAATGATGATAATGATGATAATGATGATAATGATGATATTGGAGATAATGATGATAATGATGATAATGATGATAATGATGATAATGATGATGATAATGGTGATGATATTGATGATGATAATGATGATGATAATGATGACGATAATGATGATGATAATGGTGATAATGATGATAATGACGATAATCATGATAATGATGATAATGATGATAATGGTGATATTGGAGATAATGATGATAATGATGATAATGATGATAGTGATTGTAATGATGACAATGATGATAGTGATGATAATGATGGTAGTGATGATAATGATGATTGTGATGATAATGATGATAATGATAATAATGATGACAGTGATGATAATGGTGATAATGATGATAATGCTGATAATGATGATAATGCTGATAATGATGATAATGATGATAGTGATGATAATGATGATAATGATGATAATGATGATAATGATGATAATGATGATGGTGATGATAATGATGATATTCGAAATAATGATGATAATGATGATAATGATGATAATGATGATAATGATGATAATTATGATCATGATGATAATGATGATAATGATGATAATGATGATATTGGAGATAATGATAATGGTGATGATGATGATAATGGTGATAATGATGATAATGATCGTAATGATGATAATGATAATGGTGATAATGATGATAATGATGTTGATGATGATAGTGATGATAGTGATGATAATGATGATAGTGATGATAATAATGATTGTGATGATAGTGATGATAGTGATGATAGTGATGATAATAATGATTGTGATGATAGTGATGATAGTGATGATAGTGATGATAGTGATGATAATGATGATGGTAATGATGATAATGATGATAATGATTATAATGATGATAATGGTGATAATGATGATAATGCTGATAATGATGATAATGATGATAGTGATGATAATGATGATAATGATGATAATGATGATAATGATGATAATGATGATGGTGATGATAATGATGATATTCGAAATAATGATGATAATGATGATAATGATGATAATGATGATAATGATGATAATTATGATCATGATGATAATGATGATAATGATGATAATGATGATAATCATGATAATGACGATAATGTTTATAATGATGATAACGGTGATAATGATGATAATGATCGTAATGATGATAATGATAATGGTGATAATGATGATAATGATGTTGATGATGATAGTGATGATAGTGATGATAATGATGATAGTGATGATAGTGATGATAGTGATGATAGTGATGATAATGATGATGGTAATGATGATAATGATGATAATGATGATAATGTTGATAATAATGATACTGATGATAACGATGATAATGATGATAATGGTGATAATGATGATAATGACGATAATGATGATAATGGTGATCATGATAATGATGATAATGATGATGATAATGATGACGATAATGATGATGATAATGGTGATAATGATGATAATGACGATAATGATGATAATGATGATAATGATGATAATGATGATATTGGAGATAATGATGATAATGATGATAATGATGATAGTGATTGTAATGATGACAATGATGATAGTGATGATAATGATGATAGTGATGATAATGATGATTGTGATGATAATGATGATAATGATAATAATGATGACAATGATGATAATGGTGATAATGATGATAATGCTGATAATGATGATAATGATGATAATGATGATAATGATGATAATTATGATCATGATGATAATGATGATAATGATGATAGTGATGATAATGATGATATTCGAAATAATGATGATAATGATGATAATGATGATAATGATGATAATGATGATAATTATGATCATGATGCTAATGATGATAATGATGATAATGATGATAATGATGATAATGATGATGATAATGGTGATGATATTGATGATGATAATGATGATGATAATGATGTTGATAATGATGATGATAATGATGATGATAATGATGATGATAATGATGATGATAATGATGATGATAATGATGATAATGATGATAATAATGATACTGATGATAATGATGATAATGATGAAAATGATGATAATGATGATAATGATGATAATGATGATAATGATGATAGTGATGATAATGATGATATTCGAAATAATGATGACAATGATGATAATGATGATAATGATGATAATTATGATCATGATGATAATGATGATAATGGTGATAATGATGATAATGATGATGATAATGATGATAATGATGATGATATTGATGATGATGATGATGATGATAGTGATGATGATAGTGATAATGATAGTAATAATGATAGTGGTAATGATATTGATGGTGATAGTGATGATGATAATGATGATGATAGTGATGATGCTAGTGATGATGATAGTGATGATGATAGTGATGATAATGGTGATGATAATAATGATAATGATAGTGATGATGATAGTGATGACGATAGTGATGATAATGGTGATGATAATGATGATGATGATGATGATGATGATGGTAATGATGATGATAATGATGATGATAATGATGATAATGATGATAGTGGTGATAATGTTGATAATGATGATAATAATGATTATGATGATAATGATGATTATGATGATAATGCTGATAATGATGATAATGATGATAATGATGATGATAATAATGTTGATAATGATGATGATAATGATGATGATAATGATGATGATGATGATGATGATAGTGATGATGATAGTGATAATGATAGTAATAATGATAGTGGTAATGATATTGATGGTGATAGTGATGATGATAATGATGATGATAGTGATGATGCTAGTGATGATGATAGTGATGATGATAGTGATGATAATGGTGATGATAATAATGATAATGATAGTGATGATGATAGTGATGACGATAATGATGATAATGGTGATCATGATAATGATGATAATGATGATGATAATGATGACGATAATGATGATGATAATGGTGATAATGATGATAATGACGATAATGATGATAATGATGATAATGATGATAATGATGATATTGGAGATAATGATGATAATGATGATAATGATGATAGTGATTGTAATGATGACAATGATGATAGTGATGATAATGATGATAGTGATGATAATGATGATTGTGATGATAATGATGATAATGATAATAATGATGACAATGATGATAATGGTGATAATGATGATAATGCTGATAATGATGATAATGATGATAATGATGATAATGATGATAATTATGATCATGATGATAATGATGATAATGATGATAGTGATGATAATGATGATATTCGAAATAATGATGATAATGATGATAATGATGATAATGATGATAATGATGATAATTATGATCATGATGCTAATGATGATAATGATGATGATGATGATAATGATGATAATGATGATGATAATGGTGATGATATTGATGATGATAATGATGATGATAATGATGTTGATAATGATGATGATAATGATGATGATAATGATGATGATAATGATGATGATAATGATGATGATAATGATGATAATGATGATAATAATGATACTGATGATAATGATGATAATGATGAAAATGATGATAATGATGATAATGATGATAATGATGATAATGATGATAGTGATGATAATGATGATATTCGAAATAATGATGACAATGATGATAATGATGATAATGATGATAATTATGATCATGATGATAATGATGATAATGGTGATAATGATGATAATGATGATGATAATGATGATAATGATGATGATATTGATGATGATGATGATGATGATAGTGATGATGATAGTGATAATGATAGTAATAATGATAGTGGTAATGATATTGATGGTGATAGTGATGATGATAATGATGATGATAGTGATGATGCTAGTGATGATGATAGTGATGATGATAGTGATGATAATGGTGATGATAATAATGATAATGATAGTGATTATGATAGTGATGACGATAGTGATGATAATGGTGATGATAATGATGATGATGATGATGATGATGATGGTAATGATGATGATAATGATGATGATAATGATGATAATGATGATAGTGGTGATAATGTTGATAATGATGATAATAATGATTATGATGATAATGATGATTATGATGATAATGCTGATAATGATGATAATGATGATAATGATGATGATAATAATGTTGATAATGATGATGATAATGATGATGATAATGATGTTGATAATGATGATGATAATGATGATAATGATGATAATAATGATACTGATGATAACGATGATAATGATGAAAATGATGTTAATGATGATAATGATGATAATGATGATAATGATGATAGTGATGATAATGATGATATTCGAAATAATGATGACAATGATGATAATGATGATAATGATGATAATTATGATCATGATGATAATGATGATAATGGTGATAATGATGATAATGATGATAATGATGATAATGATGATAATGACGATAATGATGATAATGATGATAATGATGATAATGATGATAATGATGATAATGGTGATAATGATGATAATGATGATAATGATGATAATGATGATAATGATGATAATGGTGATGATAATGATTACATTAATGATGGTGATAATGATGATAATGCTGATAATGATGATAATGAGGATAATGATGATAATGACGATAATGACGATAATGATGATAATGATGATAATGACGATAATGATGATAATGATGATAATGATGATAATGATGATATTGGAGATAATGATGATAATGATGATATTGATGATATTGGAGATAATGATGATAATGATGATATTGATGATATTGGAGATAATGATGATAATGATGATAATGTTGATAATGATGATAATGATGATAATGATGATAATGATGATAGTGATGGTAATGATGACAGTGATGATAGTGATGATAATGATGATAGTGATGATAATGATGATTGTGATGATAATGATGATAATGATGATAATGGTGACAATGATGATAATGATTATAATGATGATAATGGTGATAATGATGATAATGCTGATAATGATGATAATGATGATAATGATGATAATGATGATGATGATGATAATTGTGATCATGATGATAATGATGATAATGATGATAATTATGATCATGAAGATAATGATGATAATGATGATAATTATGATCATGAAGATAATGATGATAATGATGATAGTGATGATAGTGGTGATAATGATGATATTCGAGATAATGATTATAATGATGATAATGATGATAATGATGATAATGATGATGATGATTATAATAATGATACTGATGATAACGATGATAATGATGATAATGGTGATAATGATGATAATGATCATAATGATCATAATGATAATGGTGATAATGATGATGATGATTATGATGATGATAGTGATGATAGTGATGATAATGATGATAGTGATGATAATGATGATAGTGATGATAATAATGATTGTGATGATAACGATGATAATGATGATAATGATGATAATGATGATAATGATGATAATGATGATAATGATGATAATGATGATAATGATGATAATGATGATAATGGTGATGATAATGATTACATTGATGATGGTGATAATGATGATAATGCTGATAATGATGATAATGAGGATAATGATGATAATGATGATAATTATGATCATGATGATAATGATGATAATGATGATAGTGATGATAATGATGATAATGATGATAATGATGATAATGATGATAATGATGATAATGATGATAATGATGACAATGATGATAATGATTATAATGATGATAATGGTGATAATGATGATAATGCTGATAATGATGATAATGATGATAATGATGATAATGATGATAATTATGATCATGATGATAATGATGATAATGATGATAATTATGATCATGATCATAATGATGATAATGATGATAGTGATGATAGTGGTGATAATGATGATATTCGAGATAATGATTATAATGATGATAATGATGATAATGATGATAATGATGACAATGATGATGATAATGATGGCGATAATGATGATGATAATGGTGATGATAATGATGATGATAATGATGATGATAATGATGATGATGATGATGATGATGATGATAATGATGATGATGATGATAATGATGATGATAATGATGATAATGATGATAATGATGATAATGATGATAGTGATGATAATGATGGTATTGGAGATAATGATGATAATGGTGATGATGTTGATAATGAAGATGATAATGATGATGATAATGATGACGATAATGATGACGATGATGATGGTGATGATGATGATGATCATCATAATGACGATGATTATGGAGATGATGATGATAATGATGAAGATGATGATGATGGTGATAATGATGATGATAATGATAATGATGATAATGATGATGATAATTATGATAATGATGATAATGATGATAATGATGATAATGATGATAGTGATGATAATGATGATATTGGAGATAATGATAATGGTGATGATGATGATAATGGTGATGATGATGATAATGATGATGATAATGATGATGATGATGATGATAATGATGATGATAATGATGATAATGATGATAATGATGATAATGATGATAATGATGATAATGATGATAATGATGATAATGATGATAACGATGATAATGATGATAATGATGATAATGATGACAATGATGATGATAATGATGACGATAATGATGATGATAATGGTGATGATAATGATGATGATAATGATGATGATGATGATGATGATGATGATGATGATGATGATAATGATGATAATGATGATAATGATGATATTGGAGATAATGATGATAATGATGATAATGATGATAGTGATTGTAATGATGACAATGATGATAGTGATGATAATGATGATAGTGATGATAATGATGATTGTGATGATAATGATGATAATGATAATAATGATGACAATGATGATAATGGTGATAATGATGATAATGCTGATAATGATGATAATGATGATAATGATGATAATGATGATAATTATGATCATGATGATAATGATGATAATGATGATAGTGATGATAATGATGATATTCGAAATAATGATGATAATGATGATAATGATGATAATGATGATAATGATGATAATTATGATCATGATGATAATGATGATAATGATGATAATGATGATAATCATGATAATGACGATAATGTTTATAATGATGATAACGGTGATAATGATGATAATGATCGTAATGATGATAATGATAATGGTGATAATGATGATAATGATGATGATGATGATAGTGATGATAGTGATGATAATGATGATAGTGATGATAATAATGATTGTGATGATAGTGATGATAGTGATGATAGTGATGATAGTGATGATAATGATGATAATTATGATCATGATGATAATGATGATAATGATGATAATTATGATCATGATGATAATGATGATAATGATGATAGTGATGATAGTGGTGATAATGATGATATTCGAGATAATGATTATAATGATGATAATGATGATAATGATGATAATGATGACAATGATGATGATAATGATGACGATAATGATGATGATAATGGTGATGATAATGATGATGATAATGATGATGATGATGATGATGATGATGATGATGATGATGATGATGATGATGATGATGATAATGATGATGATGATGATAATGATGATAATGATGATAATGATGATAATGATGATATTGGAGATAATGATGATAATGCTGATAATGATGATAATGATGATAGTGATGATAATGATGATAATGATGATAATGATGATAATGATGATAATGATGATGGTGATGATAATGATGATATTCGAAATAATGATGATAATGATGATAATGATGATAATGATGATAATGATGATAATTATGATCATGATGATAATGATGATAATGATGATAATGATGATAATCATGATAATGACGATAATGTTTATAATGATGATAACGGTGATAATGATGATAATGATCGTAATGATGATAATGATAATGGTGATAATGATGATAATGATGATGATGATGATAGTGATGATAGTGATGATAATGATGATAGTGATGATAATAATGATTGTGATGATAGTGATGATAGTGATGATAGTGATGATAGTGATGATAATGATGATGGTAATGATGATAATGATGATAACGATGATAATGATGATAATAATGATACTGATGATAACGATGATAATGATGATAATGGTGATAATGATGATAATGACGATAATGATGATAATGGTGATCATGATAATGATGATAATGATGATGATAATGATGACGATAATGATGATGATAATGGTGATAATGATGATAATGACGATAATGATGATAATGATGATAATGATGATAATGATGATATTGGAGATAATGATGATAATGATGATAATGATGATAGTGATTGTAATGATGACAATGATGATGGTGATGATAATGATGATAGTGATGATAATGATGATTGTGATGATAATGATGATAATGATAATAATGATGACAATGATGATAATGGTGATAATGATGATAATGCTGATAATGATGATAATGATGATAATGATGATAATGATGATAATTATGATCATGATGATAATGATGATAATGATGATAGTGATGATAATGATGATATTCGAAATAATGATGATAATGATGATAATGATGATAATGATGACAATGATGATGATAATGATGGCGATAATGATGATGATAATGGTGATGATAATGATGATGATAATGATGATGATAATGATGATGATGATGATGATGTTGATGATAATGATGATGATGATGATAATGATGATGATAATGATGATAATGATGATAATTATGATAATGATGATAGTGATGATAATGATGGTATTGGAGATAATGATGATAATGGTGATGATGTTGATAATGAAGATGATAATGATGATGATAATGATGACGATAATGATGACGATGATGATGGTGATGATGATGATGATCATCATAATGACGATGATTATGGAGATGATGATGATAATGATGAAGATGATGATGATGGTGATAATGATGATGATAATGATAATGATGATAATGATGATGATAATTATGATAATGATGATAATGATGATAATGATGATAATGATGATAGTGATGATAATGATGATATTGGAGATAATGATAATGGTGATGATGATGATAATGGTGATGATGATGATAATGATGATGATAATGATGATGATGATGATGATAATGATGATGATAATGATGATAATGATGATAATGATGATAATGATGATAATGATGATAATGATGATAATGATGATAATGATGATAACGATGATAATGATGATAATGATGATAATCATGATAATTATGATCATGATTATAATGACGATAATGATGATAATGATGATAATGATGACAATGATGATCATGATGATAATGATGATAATGGTGATAATGATGATAATGATGATAATGATGATAATGATGATAATGATGATAATGATGATAATGATGATAATGATGACAATGATGATAATGATTATAATGATGATAATGGTGATAATGATGATAATGCTGATAATGATGATAATGATGATAATGATGATAATGATGATAATTATGATCATGATGATAATGATGATAATGATGATAATTATGATCATGATGATAATGATGATAATGATGATAGTGATGATGGTGGTGATAATGATGATATTCGAGATAATGATTATAATGATGATAATGATGATAATGATGATAATGATGACAATGATGATGATAATGATGACGATAATGATGATGATAATGGTGATGATAATGATGATGATAATGATGATGATGATGATGATGATGATGATGATGATGATGATGATGATGATGATGATAATGATGATGATAATGATGATAATGATGATAATGATGATAATGATGATAGTGATGATAATGATGGTATTGCAGATAATGATGATAATGGTGATGATGATGATACTGAAGATGATAATGATGATGATAATGATGACGATAATGATGACGATGATGATGGTGATGATGATGATGATCATCATAATGACGATGATTATGGAGATGATGATGATAATGATGAAGATGATGATGATGGTGATAATGATGATGATAATGATAATGATGATAATGATGATGATAATTATGATAATGATGATAAAGATGATGATGATGATAATGATGATAGTGATGATAATGATGATATTGGAGATAATGATAATGGTGATGATGATGATAATGGTGATGATGATGATAATGATGATGATAATGATGATGATGATGATAATGATGATGATGATAATGATGATAATGATGATAATGATGATAATGATGATAATGACGATAATGACGATAATGATGATAATGATGATAATGATGACAATGATGATAATGATTATAATGATGATAATGGTGATAATGATGATAATGCTGATAATGATGATAATGATGATAGTGATGATAATGATGATAATGATGTTAATGATGATAATGATGATAATGATGATGGTGATGATAATGATGATATTCGAAATAATGATGATAATGATGATAATGATGATAATGATGATAATGATGATAATTATGATCATGATGATAATGATGATAATGATGATAATGATGATATTGGAGATAATGATAATGGTGATGATGATGATAATGGTGATGATGATGATAATGATGATGATAATGATGATGATGATGATGATAATGATGATGATAATGATGATAATGATGATAATGATGATAATGATGATAATGATGATAATGATGATAATGATGATAATGATGATAACGATGATAATGATGATAATGATGATAATCATGATAATTATGATCATGATTATAATGACGATAATGATGACAATGATGATAATGATGACAATGATGATAATGATTATAATGATGATAATGGTGATAATGATGACAATGCTGATAATGATGATAATGATGATAGTGATGATAATGATGATAATGATGATAATGATGATAATGATGATAATGATGATGGTGATGATAATGATGATATTCGAAATAATGATGATAATGATGATAATGATGATAATGATGATAATGATGATAATTATGATCATGATGATAATGATGATAATGATGATAATGATGATAATCATGATAATGACGATAATGTTTATAATGATGATAACGGTGATAATGATGATAATGATCGTAATGATGATAATGATAATGGTGATAATGATGATAATGATGTTGATGATGATAGTGATGATAGTGATGATAATGATGATAGTGATGATAATAATGATTGTGATGATAGTGATGATAGTGATGATAGTGATGATAGTGATGATAATGATGATGGTAATGATGATAATGATGATAATGATGATAATGATGATAATAATGATACTGATGATAACGATGATAATGATGATAATGGTGATAATGATGATAATGACGATAATGATGATAATGGTGATCATGATAATGATGATAATGATGATGATAATGATGACGATAATGATGATGATAATGGTGATAATGATGATGATGACGATAATGATGATAATGATGATAATGATGATAATGATGATATTGGAGATAATGATGATAATGATGATAATGATGATAGTGATTGTAATGATGACAATGATGATGGTGATGATAATGATGATAGTGATGATAATGATGATTGTGATGATAATGATGATAATGATAATAATGATGACAATGATGATAATGGTGATAATGATGATAATGCTGATAATGATGATAATGATGATAATGATGATAATGATGATAATTATGATCATGATGATAATGATGATAATGATGATAGTGATGATAATGATGATATTCGAAATAATGATGATAATGATGATAATGATGATAATGATGATAATGATGATAATTATGATCATGATGCTAATGATGATAATGATGATAATGATGATAATGATGATAATGATGATGATAATGGTGATGATATTGATGATGATAATGATGATGATAATGATGTTGATAATGATGATGATAATGATGATGATAATGATGATGATAATGATGATGATAATGATGATGATAATGATGATAATGACGATAATAATGATACTGATGATAATGATGATAATGATGAAAATGATGATAATGATGATAATGATGATAATGATGATAATGATGATAGTGATGATAATGATGATATTCGAAATAATGATGACAATGATGATAATGATGATAATGATGATAATTATGATCATGATGATAATGATGATAATGGTGATAATGATGATAATGATGATGATAATGATGATAATGATGATGATATTGATGATGATGATGATGATGATAGTGATGATGATAGTGATAATGATAGTGATGATAATGGTGATGATAATGATGATGATGATGATAATGATGATGGTAATGATGATGATAATGATGATGATAATGATGATAATGATGATAGTGGTGATAATGTTGATAATGATGATAATAATGATTATGATGATAATGATGATTGTGATGATAATGCTGATAATGATGTTAATGATGATAATGATGATGATAATGGTGATGATATTGATGATGATAATGATGATGATAATGATGACGATAATGATGATGATAATGGTGATAATGATGATAATGACGATAATGATGATAATGATGATAATGATGATAATGATGATATTGGAGATAATGATGATATTGATGATAATGATGATAGTGATTGTAATGATGACAATGATGATAGTGATGATAATGATGATAGTGATGATAATGATGATTGTGATGATAATGATGATAATGATAATAATGATGACAATGATGATAATGGTGATAATGATGATAATGCTGATAATGATGATAATGATGATAATGATGATAATGATGATAATTATGATCATGATGATAATGATGATAATGATGATAATGATGATGATAATGGTGATGATATTGATGATGATAATGATGATGATAATGATGTTGATAATGATGATGATAATGATGATGATAATGATGATGATAATGATGATGATAATGATGATGATAATGATGATAATGATGATAATAATGATACTGATGATAATGATCATAATGATGAAAATGATGATAATGATGATAGTGATGATAACGGTGATGATAATAATGATAATGATAGTGATGATGATAGTGAGGACGATAGTGATGATAATGGTGATGATAATGATGATGATGATGATAATGATGATGGTAATGATGATGATAATGATGATGATAATGATGATAATGATGATAGTGGTGATAATGTTGATAATGATGATAATAATGATTATGATGATAATGATGATTATGATGATAATGCTGATAATGATGATAATGATGATAATGATGATGATAATAATGTTGATAATGATGATGATAATGATGATGATAATGATGTTGATAATGATGATGATAATGATGATAATGATGATAATAATGATACTGATGATAACGATGATAATGATGAAAATGATGTTAATGATGATAATGATGATAATGATGATAATGATGATAGTGATGATAATGATGATATTCGAAATAATGATGATATTCGAAATAATGATGACAATGATGATAATGATGATAATGATGATAATGATGATAATGATGATAATGATGATAATGATGATAATGATGATAATGATGATAATGGTGATGATAATGATTACATTGATGATGGTGATAATGATGATAATGCTGATAATGATGATAATGAGGATAATGATGATAATGATGATGATGATGATAGTGATGATAGTGATGATAATGATGATAGTGATGATAATAATGATTGTGATGATAGTGATGATAGTGATGATAGTGATGATAGTGATGATAATGATGATAATTATGATCATGATGATAATGATGATAATGATGATAATTATGATCATGATGATAATGATGATAATGATGATAGTGATGATAGTGGTGATAATGATGATATTCGAGATAATGATTATAATGATGATAATGATGATAATGATGATAATGATGACAATGATGATGATAATGATGACGATAATGATGATGATAATGGTGATGATAATGATGATGATAATGATGATGATGATGATGATGATGATGATGATGATGATGATGATGATGATGATGATGATAATGATGATGATGATGATAATGATGATAATGATGATAATGATGATAATGATGATAATGATGATATTGGAGATAATGATGATAATGCTGATAATGATGATAATGATGATAGTGATGATAATGATGATAATGATGATAATGATGATAATGATGATAATGATGATGGTGATGATAATGATGATATTCGAAATAATGATGATAATGATGATAATGATGATAATGATGATAATGATGATAATTATGATCATGATGATAATGATGATAATGATGATAATGATGATAATCATGATAATGACGATAATGTTTATAATGATGATAACGGTGATAATGATGATAATGATCGTAATGATGATAATGATAATGGTGATAATGATGATAATGATGATGATGATGATAGTGATGATAGTGATGATAATGATGATAGTGATGATAATAATGATTGTGATGATAGTGATGATAGTGATGATAGTGATGATAGTGATGATAATGATGATGGTAATGATGATAATGATGATAACGATGATAATGATGATAATAATGATACTGATGATAACGATGATAATGATGATAATGGTGATAATGATGATAATGACGATAATGATGATAATGGTGATCATGATAATGATGATAATGATGATGATAATGATGACGATAATGATGATGATAATGGTGATAATGATGATAATGACGATAATGATGATAATGATGATAATGATGATAATGATGATATTGGAGATAATGATGATAATGATGATAATGATGATAGTGATTGTAATGATGACAATGATGATGGTGATGATAATGATGATAGTGATGATAATGATGATTGTGATGATAATGATGATAATGATAATAATGATGACAATGATGATAATGGTGATAATGATGATAATGCTGATAATGATGATAATGATGATAATGATGATAATGATGATAATTATGATCATGATGATAATGATGATAATGATGATAGTGATGATAATGATGATATTCGAAATAATGATGATAATGATGATAATGATGATAATGATGATAATGATGATAATTATGATCATGATGCTAATGATGATAATGATGATAATGATGATAATGATGATAATGATGATGATAATGGTGATGATATTGATGATGATAATGATGATGATAATGATGTTGATAATGATGATGATAATGATGATGATAATGATGATGATAATGATGATGATAATGATGATGATAATGATGATAATGACGATAATAATGATACTGATGATAATGATGATAATGATGAAAATGATGATAATGATGATAATGATGATAATGATGATAATGATGATAGTGATGATAATGATGATATTCGAAATAATGATGACAATGATGATAATGATGATAATGATGATAATTATGATCATGATGATAATGATGATAATGGTGATAATGATGATAATGATGATGATAATGATGATAATGATGATGATATTGATGATGATGATGATGATGATAGTGATGATGATAGTGATAATGATAGTGATGATAATGGTGATGATAATGATGATGATGATGATAACGATGATGGTAATGATGATGATAATGATGATGATAATGATGATAATGATGATAGTGGTGATAATGTTGATAATGATGATAATAATGATTATGATGATAATGATGATTGTGATGATAATGCTGATAATGATGATAATGATGATAATGATGATGATAATGGTGATGATATTGATGATGATAATGATGATGATAATGATGACGATAATGATGATGATAATGGTGATAATGATGATAATGACGATAATCATGATAATGATGATAATGATGATAATGATGATATTGGAGATAATGATGATAATGATGATAATGATGATAGTGATTGTAATGATGACAATGATGATAGTGATGATAATGATGATAGTGATGATAATGATGATTGTGATGATAATGATTATAATGATAATAATGATGACAATGATGATAATGGTGATAATGATGATAATGCTGATAATGATGATAATGATGATAATGATGATAATGATGATAATTATGATCATGATGATAATGATGATAATGATGATAGTGATGATAATGATGATATTCGAAATAATGATGATAATGATGGTAATGATGATAATGATGATAATGATGATAATTATGATCATGATGCTAATGATGATAATGATGATAATGATGATAATGATGATAATGATGATGATAATGGTGATGATATTGATGATGATAATGATGATGATAATGATGTTGATAATGATGATGATAATGATGATGATAATGATGATGATAATGATGATGATAATGATGATAATGATGATAATAATGATACTGATGATAATGATGATAATGATGAAAATGATGATAATGATGATAGTGATGATAATGGTGATGATAATAATGATAATGATAGTGATGATGATAGTGATGACGATAGTGATGATAATGGTGATGATAATGATGATGATGATGATAATGATGATGGTAATGATGATGATAATGATGATGATAATGATGATAATGATGATAGTGGTGATAATGTTGATAATGATGATAATAATGATTATGATGATAATGATGATTATGATGATAATGCTGATAATGATGATAATGATGATAATGATGATGATAATAATGTTGATAATGATGATGATAATGATGATGATAATGATGTTGATAATGATGATGATAATGATGATAATGATGATAATAATGATACTGATCGTAACGATGATAATGATGAAAATGATGTTAATGATGATAATGATGATAATGATGATAATGATGATAGTGATGATAATGATGATATTCGAAATAATGATGACAATGATGATAATGATGATAATGATGATAATGATGATAATGATGATAATGATGATAATGATGATAATGATGATAATGATGATAATGATGATAATGATGATAATGATGATAATGATGATAATGGTGATGATAATGATTACATTGATGATGGTGATAATGATGATAATGCTGATAATGATGATAATGAGGATAATGATGATAATGATGATAATTATGATCATGATGATAATGATGATAATGATGATAGTGATGATAATGATGATAATGATGATAATGATGATAATGATGATAATGATGATAATGATGATAATGATGACAATGATGATAATGATTATAATGATGATAATGGTGATAATGATGATAATGCTGATAATGATGATAATGATGATAATGATGATAATGATGATAATTATGATCATGATGATAATGATGATAATGATGATAATTATGACCATGATCATAATGATGATAATGATGATAGTGATGATAGTGGTGATAATGATGATATTCGAGATAATGATTATAATGATGATAATGATGATAATGATGATAATGATGACAATGATGATGATAATGATGGCGATAATGATGATGATAATGGTGATGATAATGATGATGATAATGATGATGATAATGATGATGATGATGATGATGTTGATGATAATGATGATGATGATGATAATGATGATGATAATGATGATAATGATGATAATTATGATAATGATGATAGTGATGATAATGATGGTATTGGAGATAATGATGATAATGGTGATGATGTTGATAATGAAGATGATAATGATGATGATAATGATGACGATAATGATGACGATGATGATGGTGATGATGATGATGATCATCATAATGACGATGATTATGGAGATGATGATGATAATGATGAAGATGATGATGATGGTGATAATGATGATGATAATGATAATGATGATAATGATGATGATAATTATGATAATGATGATAATGATGATAATGATGATAATGATGATAGTGATGATAATGATGATATTGGAGATAATGATAATGGTGATGATGATGATAATGGTGATGATGATGATAATGATGATGATAATGATGATGATGATGATGATAATGATGATGATAATGATGATAATGATGATAATGATGATAATGATGATAATGATGATAATGATGATAATGATGATAATGATGATAACGATGATAATGATGATAATGATGATAATCATGATAATTATGATCATGATTATAATGACGATAATGATGATAATGATGATAATGATGACAATGATGATCATGATGATAATGATGATAATGGTGATAATGATGATAATGATGATAATGATGATAATGATGATAATGATGATAATGATGATAATGATGATAATGATGACAATGATGATAATGATTATAATGATGATAATGGTGATAATGATGATAATGCTGATAATGATGATAATGATGATAATGATGATAATGATGATAATTATGATCATGATGATAATGATGATAATGATGATAATTATGATCATGATGATAATGATGATAATGATGATAGTGATGATAGTGGTGATAATGATGATATTCGAGATAATGATTATAATGATGATAATGATGATAATGATGATAATGATGACAATGATGATGATAATGATGACGATAATGATGATGATAATGGTGATGATAATGATGATGATAATGATGATGATGATGATGATGATGATGATGATGATGATGATGATGATGATGATGATGATAATGATGATGATAATGATGATAATGATGATAATGATGATAATGATGATAGTGATGATAATGATGGTATTGCAGATAATGATGATAATGGTGATGATGATGATACTGAAGATGATAATGATGATGATAATGATGACGATAATGATGACGATGATGATGGTGATGATGATGATGATCATCATAATGACGATGATTATGGAGATGATGATGATAATGATGAAGATGATGATGATGGTGATAATGATGATGATAATGATAATGATGATAATGATGATGATAATTATGATAATGATGATAAAGATGATGATGATGATAATGATGATAGTGATGATAATGATGATATTGGAGATAATGATAATGGTGATGATGATGATAATGGTGATGATGATGATAATGATGATGATAATGATGATGATGATGATAATGATGATGATGATAATGATGATAATGATGATAATGATGATAATGATGATAATGACGATAATGACGATAATGATGATAATGATGATAATGATGACAATGATGATAATGATTATAATGATGATAATGGTGATAATGATGATAATGCTGATAATGATGATAATGATGATAGTGATGATAATGATGATAATGATGTTAATGATGATAATGATGATAATGATGATGGTGATGATAATGATGATATTCGAAATAATGATGATAATGATGATAATGATGATAATGATGATAATGATGATAATTATGATCATGATGATAATGATGATAATGATGATAATGATGATATTGGAGATAATGATAATGGTGATGATGATGATAATGGTGATGATGATGATAATGATGATGATAATGATGATGATGATGATGATAATGATGATGATAATGATGATAATGATGATAATGATGATAATGATGATAATGATGATAATGATGATAATGATGATAATGATGATCACGATGATAATGATGATAATGATGATAATCATGATAATTATGATCATGATTATATTGACGATAATGATGACAATGATGATAATGATGACAATGATGATAATGATTATATTGATGATAATGGTGATAATGATGACAATGCTGATAATGATGATAATGATGATAGTGATGATAATGATGATAATGATGATAATGATGATAATGATGATAATGATGATGGTGATGATAATGATGATATTCGAAATAATGATGATAATGATGATAATGATGATAATGATGATAATGATGATAATTATGATCATGATGATAATGATGATAATGATGATAATGATGATAATCATGATAATGACGATAATGTTTATAATGATGATAACGGTGATAATGATGATAATGATCGTAATGATGATAATGATAATGGTGATAATGATGATAATGATGTTGATGATGATAGTGATGATAGTGATGATAATGATGATAGTGATGATAATAATGATTGTGATGATAGTGATGATAGTGATGATAGTGATGATAGTGATGATAATGATGATGGTAATGATGATAATGATGATAATGATGATAATGATGATAATAATGATACTGATGATAACGATGATAATGATGATAATGGTGATAATGATGATAATGACGATAATGATGATAATGGTGATCATGATAATGATGATAATGATGATGATAATGATGACGATAATGATGATGATAATGGTGATAATGATGATGATGACGATAATGATGATAATGATGATAATGATGATAATGATGATATTGGAGATAATGATGATAATGATGATAATGATGATAGTGATTGTAATGATGACAATGATGATGGTGATGATAATGATGATAGTGATGATAATGATGATTGTGATGATAATGATGATAATGATAATAATGATGACAATGATGATAATGGTGATAATGATGATAATGCTGATAATGATGATAATGATGATAATGATGATAATGATGATAATTATGATCATGATGATAATGATGATAATGATGATAGTGATGATAATGATGATATTCGAAATAATGATGATAATGATGATAATGATGATAATGATGATAATGATGATAATTATGATCATGATGCTAATGATGATAATGATGATAATGATGATAATGATGATAATGATGATGATAATGGTGATGATATTGATGATGATAATGATGATGATAATGATGTTGATAATGATGATGATAATGATGATGATAATGATGATGATAATGATGATGATAATGATGATGATAATGATGATAATGACGATAATAATGATACTGATGATAATGATGATAATGATGAAAATGATGATAATGATGATAATGATGATAATGATGATAATGATGATAGTGATGATAATGATGATATTCGAAATAATGATGACAATGATGATAATGATGATAATGATGATAATTATGATCATGATGATAATGATGATAATGGTGATAATGATGATAATGATGATGATAATGATGATAATGATGATGATATTGATGATGATGATGATGATGATAGTGATGATGATAGTGATAATGATAGTGATGATAATGGTGATGATAATGATGATGATGATGATAACGATGATGGTAATGATGATGATAATGATGATGATAATGATGATAATGATGATAGTGGTGATAATGTTGATAATGATGATAATAATGATTATGATGATAATGATGATTGTGATGATAATGCTGATAATGATGATAATGATGATAATGATGATGATGATGGTGATGATATTGATGATGATAATGATGATGATAATGATGACGATAATGATGATGATAATGGTGATAATGATGATAATGACGATAATCATGATAATGATGATAATGATGATAATGATGATATTGGAGATAATGATGATAATGATGATAATGATGATAGTGATTGTAATGATGACAATGATGATAGTGATGATAATGATGATAGTGATGATAATGATGATTGTGATGATAATGATTATAATGATAATAATGATGACAATGATGATAATGGTGATAATGATGATAATGCTGATAATGATGATAATGATGATAATGATGATAATGATGATAATTATGATCATGATGATAATGATGATAATGATGATAGTGATGATAATGATGATATTCGAAATAATGATGATAATGATGGTAATGATGATAATGATGATAATGATGATAATTATGATCATGATGCTAATGATGATAATGATGATAATGATGATAATGATGATAATGATGATGATAATGGTGATGATATTGATGATGATAATGATGATGATAATGATGTTGATAATGATGATGATAATGATGATGATAATGATGATGATAATGATGATGATAATGATGATAATGATGATAATAATGATACTGATGATAATGATGATAATGATGAAAATGATGATAATGATGATAGTGATGATAATGGTGATGATAATAATGATAATGATAGTGATGATGATAGTGATGACGATAGTGATGATAATGGTGATGATAATGATGATGATGATGATAATGATGATGGTAATGATGATGATAATGATGATGATAATGATGATAATGATGATAGTGGTGATAATGTTGATAATGATGATAATAATGATTATGATGATAATGATGATTATGATGATAATGCTGATAATGATGATAATGATGATAATGATGATGATAATAATGTTGATAATGATGATGATAATGATGATGATAATGATGTTGATAATGATGATGATAATGATGATAATGATGATAATAATGATACTGATCGTAACGATGATAATGATGAAAATGATGTTAATGATGATAATGATGATAATGATGATAATGATGATAGTGATGATAATGATGATATTCGAAATAATGATGACAATGATGATAATGATGATAATGATGATAATGATGATAATGATGATAATGATGATAATGATGATAATGATGATAATGATGATAATGATGATAATGATGATAATGATGATAATGATGATAATGGTGATGATAATGATTACATTGATGATGGTGATAATGATGATAATGCTGATAATGATGATAATGAGGATAATGATGATAATGATGATAATTATGATCATGATGATAATGATGATAATGATGATAGTGATGATAATGATGATAATGATGATAATGATGATAATGATGATAATGATGATAATGATGATAATGATGACAATGATGATAATGATTATAATGATGATAATGGTGATAATGATGATAATGCTGATAATGATGATAATGATGATAATGATGATAATGATGATAATTATGATCATGATGATAATGATGATAATGATGATAATTATGACCATGATCATAATGATGATAATGATGATAGTGATGATAGTGGTGATAATGATGATATTCGAGATAATGATTATAATGATGATAATGATGATAATGATGATAATGATGACAATGATGATGATAATGATGGCGATAATGATGATGATAATGGTGATGATAATGATGATGATAATGATGATGATAATGATGATGATGATGATGATGTTGATGATAATGATGATGATGATGATAATGATGATGATAATGATGATAATGATGATAATTATGATAATGATGATAGTGATGATAATGATGGTATTGGAGATAATGATGATAATGGTGATGATGTTGATAATGAAGATGATAATGATGATGATAATGATGACGATAATGATGACGATGATGATGGTGATGATGATGATGATCATCATAATGACGATGATTATGGAGATGATGATGATAATGATGAAGATGATGATGATGGTGATAATGATGATGATAATGATAATGATGATAATGATGATGATAATTATGATAATGATGATAATGATGATAATGATGATAATGATGATAGTGATGATAATGATGATATTGGAGATAATGATAATGGTGATGATGATGATAATGGTGATGATGATGATAATGATGATGATAATGATGATGATGATGATGATAATGATGATGATAATGATGATAATGATGATAATGATGATAATGATGATAATGATGATAATGATGATAATGATGATAATGATGATAACGATGATAATGATGATAATGATGATAATCATGATAATTATGATCATGATTATAATGACGATAATGATGATAATGATGATAATGATGACAATGATGATCATGATGATAATGATGATAATGGTGATAATGATGATAATGATGATAATGATGATAATGATGATAATGATGATAATGATGATAATGATGATAATGATGACAATGATGATAATGATTATAATGATGATAATGGTGATAATGATGATAATGCTGATAATGATGATAATGATGATAATGATGATAATGATGATAATTATGATCATGATGATAATGATGATAATGATGATAATTATGATCATGATGATAATGATGATAATGATGATAGTGATGATAGTGGTGATAATGATGATATTCGAGATAATGATTATAATGATGATAATGATGATAATGATGATAATGATGACAATGATGATGATAATGATGACGATAATGATGATGATAATGGTGATGATAATGATGATGATAATGATGATGATGATGATGATGATGATGATGATGATGATGATGATGATGATGATGATAATGATGATGATAATGATGATAATGATGATAATGATGATAATGATGATAGTGATGATAATGATGGTATTGCAGATAATGATGATAATGGTGATGATGATGATACTGAAGATGATAATGATGATGATAATGATGACGATAATGATGACGATGATGATGGTGATGATGATGATGATCATCATAATGACGATGATTATGGAGATGATGATGATAATGATGAAGATGATGATGATGGTGATAATGATGATGATAATGATAATGATGATAATGATGATGATAATTATGATAATGATGATAAAGATGATGATGATGATAATGATGATAGTGATGATAATGATGATATTGGAGATAATGATAATGGTGATGATGATGATAATGGTGATGATGATGATAATGATGATGATAATGATGATGATGATGATAATGATGATGATGATAATGATGATAATGATGATAATGATGATAATGATGATAATGACGATAATGACGATAATGATGATAATGATGATAATGATGACAATGATGATAATGATTATAATGATGATAATGGTGATAATGATGATAATGCTGATAATGATGATAATGATGATTGTGATGATAATGATGATAATGATGTTAATGATGATAATGATGATAATGATGATGGTGATGATAATGATGATATTCGAAATAATGATGATAATGATGATAATGATGATAATGATGATAATGATGATAATTATGATCATGATGATAATGATGATAATGATGATAATGATGATATTGGAGATAATGATAATGGTGATGATGATGATAATGGTGATGATGATGATAATGATGATGATAATGATGATGATGATGATGATAATGATGATGATAATGATGATAATGATGATAATGATGATAATGATGATAATGATGATAATGATGATAATGATGATAATGATGATAACGATGATAATGATGATAATGATGATAATCATGATAATTATGATCATGATTATAATGACGATAATGATGACAATGATGATAATGATGACAATGATGATAATGATTATAATGATGATAATGGTGATAATGATGACAATGCTGATAATGATGATAATGATGATAGTGATGATAATGATGATAATGATGATAATGATGATAATGATGATAATGATGATGGTGATGATAATGATGATATTCGAAATAATGATGATAATGATGATAATGATGATAATGATGATAATGATGATAATTATGATCATGATGATAATGATGATAATGATGATAATGATGATAATCATGATAATGACGATAATGTTTATAATGATGATAACGGTGATAATGATGATAATGATCGTAATGATGATAATGATAATGGTGATAATGATGATAATGATGTTGATGATGATAGTGATGATAGTGATGATAATGATGATAGTGATGATAATAATGATTGTGATGATAGTGATGATAGTGATGATAGTGATGATAGTGATGATAATGATGATGGTAATGATGATAATGATGATAATGATGATAATGATGATAATAATGATACTGATGATAACGATGATAATGATGATAATGGTGATAATGATGATAATGACGATAATGATGATAATGGTGATCATGATAATGATGATAATGATGATGATAATGATGACGATAATGATGATGATAATGGTGATAATGATGATGATGACGATAATGATGATAATGATGATAATGATGATAATGATGATATTGGAGATAATGATGATAATGATGATAATGATGATAGTGATTGTAATGATGACAATGATGATGGTGATGATAATGATGATAGTGATGATAATGATGATTGTGATGATAATGATGATAATGTTAATAATGATGACAATGATGATAATGGTGATAATGATGATAATGCTGATAATGATGATAATGATGATAATGATGATAATGATGATAATTATGATCATGATGATAATGATGATAATGATGATAGTGATGATAATGATGATATTCGAAATAATGATGATAATGATGATAATGATGATAATGATGATAATGATGATAATTATGATCATGATGCTAATGATGATAATGATGATAATGATGATAATGATGATAATGATGATGATAATGGTGATGATATTGATGATGATAATGATGATGATAATGATGTTGATAATGATGATGATAATGATGATGATAATGATGATGATAATGATGATGATAATGATGATGATAATGATGATAATGACGATAATAATGATACTGATGATAATGATGATAATGATGAAAATGATGATAATGATGATAATGATGATAATGATGATAATGATGATAGTGATGATAATGATGATATTCGAAATAATGATGACAATGATGATAATGATGATAATGATGATAATTATGATCATGATGATAATGATGATAATGGTGATAATGATGATAATGATGATGATAATGATGATAATGATGATGATATTGATGATGATGATGATGATGATAGTGATGATGATAGTGATAATGATAGTGATGATAATGGTGATGATAATGATGATGATGATGATAATGATGATGGTAATGATGATGATAATGATGATGATAATGATGATAATGATGATAGTGGTGATAATGTTGATAATGATGATAATAATGATTATGATGATAATGATGATTGTGATGATAATGCTGATAATGATGTTAATGATGATAATGATGATGATAATGGTGATGATATTGATGATGATAATGATGATGATAATGATGACGATAATGATGATGATAATGGTGATAATGATGATAATGACGATAATGATGATAATGATGATAATGATGATAATGATGATATTGGAGATAATGATGATATTGATGATAATGATGATAGTGATTGTAATGATGACAATGATGATAGTGATGATAATGATGATAGTGATGATAATGATGATTGTGATGATAATGATGATAATGATAATAATGATGACAATGATGATAATGGTGATAATGATGATAATGCTGATAATGATGATAATGATGATAATGATGATAATGATGATAATGATGATAATTATGATCATGATGATAATGATGATAATGATGATAATGATGATGATAATGGTGATGATATTGATGATGATAATGATGATGATAATGATGTTGATAATGATGATGATAATGATGATGATAATGATGATGATAATGATGATGATAATGATGATGATAATGATGATAATGATGATAATAATGATACTGATGATAATGATCATAATGATGAAAATGATGATAATGATGATAGTGATGATAATGGTGATGATAATAATGATAATGATAGTGATGATGATAGTGAGGACGATAGTGATGATAATGGTGATGATAATGATGATGATGATGATAATGATGATGGTAATGATGATGATAATGATGATGATAATGATGATAATGATGATAGTGGTGATAATGTTGATAATGATGATAATAATGATTATGATGATAATGATGATTATGATGATAATGCTGATAATGATGATAATGATGATAATGATGATGATAATAATGTTGATAATGATGATGATAATGATGATGATAATGATGTTGATAATGATGATGATAATGATGATAATGATGATAATAATGATACTGATGATAACGATGATAATGATGAAAATGATGTTAATGATGATAATGATGATAATGATGATAATGATGATAGTGATGATAATGATGATATTCGAAATAATGATGATATTCGAAATAATGATGACAATGATGATAATGATGATAATGATGATAATGATGATAATGATGATAATGATGATAATGATGATAATGATGATAATGGTGATGATAATGATTACATTGATGATGGTGATAATGATGATAATGCTGATAATGATGATAATGAGGATAATGATGATAATGATGATAATTATGATCATGATGATAATGATGATAATGATGATAGTGATGATAATGATGATAATGATGATAATGATGATAATGATGATAATGATGATAATGATGATAATGATGACAATGATGATAATGATTATAATGATGATAATGGTGATAATGATGATAATGCTGATAATGATGATAATGATGATAATGATGATAATGATGATAATTATGATCATGATGATAATGATGATAATGATGATAATTATGACCATGATCATAATGATGATAATGATGATAGTGATGATAGTGGTGATAATGATGATATTCGAGATAATGATTATAATGATGATAATGATGATAATGATGATAATGATGACAATGATGATGATAATGATGGCGATAATGATGATGATAATGGTGATGATAATGATGATGATAATGATGATGATAATGATGATAATGATGATGATGTTGATGATAATGATGATGATGATGATAATGATGATGATAATGATGATAATGATGATAATTATGATAATGATGATAGTGATGATAATGATGGTATTGGAGATAATGATGATAATGGTGATGATGTTGATAATGAAGATGATAATGATGATGATAATGATGACGATAATGATGACGATGATGATGGTGATGATGATGATGATCATCATAATGACGATGATTATGGAGATGATGATGATAATGATGAAGATGATGATGATGCTGATAATGATTATGATAATGATAATGATGATAATGATGATGATAATTATGATAATGATGATAATGATGATAATGATGATAATGATGATAGTGATGATAATGATGATATTGGAGATAATGATAATGGTGATGATGATGATAATGGTGATGATGATGATAATGATGATGATAATGATGATCCTGATGATGATAATGATGATGATAATGATGATAATGATGATAATGATGATAATGATGATAATGATGATAATGATGATAATGATGATAATGATGATAATGATGATAATGATGATAATGATGATAATGATGATAATGATGACAATGATGATAATGATTATAATGATGATAATGGTGATAATGATGATAATGCTGATAATGATGATAATGATGATAATGATGATAATGATGATAATTATGATCATGATGATAATGATGATAATGATGATAATTATGACCATGATCATAATGATGATAATGATGATAGTGATGATAGTGGTGATAATGATGATATTCGAGATAATGATTATAATGATGATAATGATGATAATGATGATAATGATGACAATGATGATGATAATGATGGCGATAATGATGATGATAATGGTGATGATAATGATGATGATAATGATGATGATAATGATGATAATGATGATAATGCTGATAATGATGATAATGATGATAGTGATGATAATGATGATAATGATGTTAATGATGATAATGATGATAATGATGATGGTGATGATAATGATGATATTCGAAATAATGATGATAATGATGATAATGATGATAATGATGATAATTATGATCATGATGATAATGATGATAATGATGATAATGATGATAATGATGATAATCATGATAATGACGATAATGTTTATAATGATGATAACGGTGATAATGATGATAATGATCGTAATGATGATAATGATAATGGTGATAATGATGATAATGATGATGATGATGATAGTGATGATAGTGATGATAATGATGATAGTGATGATAATAATGATTGTGATGATAGTGATGATAGTGATGATAGTGATGATAGTGATGATAATGATGATGGTAATGATGATAATGATGATAATGATGATAATGATGATAATAATGATACTGATGGTAACGATGATAATGATGATAATGGTGATAATGATGATAATGACGATAATGATGATAATGGTGATCATGATAATGATGATAATGATGATGATAATGATGACGATAATGATGATGATAATGGTGATAATGATGATAATGACGATAATGATGATAATGATGATAATGATGATAATGATGATATTGGAGATAATGATGATAATGATGATAATGATGATAGTGATTGTAATGATGACAATGATGATAGTGATGATAATGATGATAGTGATGATAATGATGATTGTGATGATAATGATGATAATGATAATAATGATGACAATGATGATAATGGTGATAATGATGATAATGCTGATAATGATGATAATGATGATAATGATGATAATGATGATAATTATGATCATGATGATAATGATGATAATGATGATAGTGATGATAATGATGATATTCGAAATAATGATGATAATGATGATAATGATGAGATTGATGATAATGATGATAATTATGATCATGATGCTAATGATGATAATGATGATAATGATGATAATGATGATAATGATGATGATAATGGTGATGATATTGATGATGATAATGATGATGATAATGATGTTGATAATGATGATGATAATGATGATGATAATGATGATGATAATGATGATGATAATGATGATGATAATGATGATAATGATGATAATAATGATACTGATGATAATGATGATAATGATGATAATGATGATATTCGAAATAATGATGACAATGATGATAATGATGATAATGATGATAATTATGATCATGATGATAATGATGATAATGGTGATAATGATGATAATGATGATAATGATGATAATGACGATAATGATGATAATGATGATAATGATGATAATGATGATAATGATGTTAATGGTGATAATGATGATAATGATGATAATGATGATAATGATGATAATGATGATAATGGTGATAGTGATGATAATGGTGATGATAATAATGATAATGATAGTGATGATGATAGTGATGACGATAGTGATGATAATGGTGATGATAATGATGATGATGATGATAATGATGATGGTAATGATGATGATAATGATGATGATAATGATGATAATGATGATAGTGGTGATAATGTTGATAATGATGATAATAATGATTATGATGATAATGATGATTATGATGATAATGCTGATAATGATGATAATGATGATAATGATGATGATAATAATGTTGATAATGATGATGATAATGATGATGATAATGATGTTGATAATGATGATGATAATGATGATAATAATGATACTGATGATAACGATGATAATGATGAAAATGATGTTAATGATGATAATGATGATAATGATGATAATGATGATAGTGATGATAATGATGATATTCGAAATAATGATGACAATGATGATAATGATGATAATGATGATAATGTTGATAATGATGATAATGATGATAATGATGATAATGATGATAGTGATGGTAATGATGACAATGATGATAGTGATGATAATGATGATAGTGATGATAATGATGATTGTGATGATAATGATGATAATGATGATAATGGTGACAATGATGATAATGATTATAATGATGATAATGATGATAATGATGATAATGCTGATAATGATGATAATGATGATAATGATGATAATGATGATGATGATGATAATTGTGATCATGATGATAATGATGATAATGATGATAATTATGATCATGAAGATAATGATGATAATGATGATAATTATGATCATGAAGATAATGATGATAATGATGATAGTGATGATAGTGGTGATAATGATGATATTCGAGATAATGATTATAATGATGATAATGATGATAATGATGATAATGATGATGATGATTATAATAATGATACTGATGATAACGATGATAATGATGATAATGGTGATAATGATGATAATGATCCTCATGATCATAATGATAATGGTGATAATGATGATGATGATTATGATGATGATAGTGATGATAGTGATGATAAGGATGATAGTGATGATAATGATGATAGTGATGATAATAATGATTGTGATGATAACGATGATAATGATGATAATGATGATAATGATGATAATGATGATAATGATGATAATGATGATAATGATGATAATGATGATAATGATGATAATGATGATAATGATGATAATGGTGATGATAATGATTACATTGATGATGGTGATAATGATGATAATGCTGATAATGATGATAATGAGGATAATGATGATAATGATGATAATTATGATCATGATGATAATGATGATAATGATGATAGTGATGATAGTGGTGATAATGATGATATTCGAGATAATGATGACAATGATGATAATGATGATAATGATGATAATGATGATAATTATGATCATGCTGATAGTGATGATGATAGTGATGACGATAGTGATGATAATGGTGATGATAATGATGATGATGATGATAATGATGATGGTAATGATGATGATAATGATGATGATAATGATGATAATGATGATAATAATGATAATGATGATAATAATGATAATGATGATAATTATGATAATGATGATAGTGATGATAATGATGATATTCGAGATAATGATGACAATGATGATAATGATGATAATATGATAATTATGATCATGATGATAATGATGATAATGATGATAGTGATGATAGTGGTGATAATGATGATATTCGAGATAATGATTATAATGATGATAATGATGATAATGATGATAATGATGACAATGATGATGATAATGATGGCGATAATGATGATGATAATGGTGATGATAATGATGATGATAATGATGATGGTAATGATGATGATGATGATGATGATAATGATGATGATGATGATAATGATGATGATAATGATGATAATGATGATAATGATTATAATGATGATAGTGATGATAATGATGGTATTGGAGATAATGATGATAATGGTGGTGATGATGATAATGAAGATGATAATGATGATGATAATTATGACGATAATGATGACGATGATGATGGTGATGATGATGATGATCATCATAATGACGATGATTATGGAGATGATGATGATAATGATGAAGATGATGATGATGGTGATAATGATGATGATAATGATAATGATGATAATGATGATGATAATTATGATAATGATGATAATGATGATAATGATGATAATGATGATAGTGATGATAATGATGATATTGGAGATAATGATAATGGTGATGATGATGATAATGGTGATGATGATGATAATGATGATGATAATGATGATGATGATGATAATGATGATAATGACGATAATGATGATAATGATGATAATGATGATATTGGAGATAATGATGATAATGATGATAATGATGATATTGGAGATAATGATGATAATGATGATAATGTTGATAATGATGATAATGATGATAATGATGATAATGATGATAGTGATGGTAATGATGACAATGATGATAGTGATGATAATGATGATATTCGAGATAATGATGACAATGATGATAATGATGATAATGATGATAATTATGATCATGATGATAATGATGATAATGGCGATAATGATGATAATGATGATAATGATGATAATGATGACAATGATGATAATGATTATAATGATGATAATGGTGATAATGATGATAATGCTGATAATGATGATAATCATGATAATGATGATAATGATGATAATTATGATCATGATGATAATGATGATAATGATGATAATTATGATCATGATCATAATGATGATAATGATGATAGTGATGATAGTGGTGATAATGATGATATTCGAGATAATGATTATAATGATGATAATGATGATAATGATGATAATGATGACAATGATGATGATAATGATGGCGATAATGATGATGATAATGGTGATGATAATGATGATGATAATGATGATGGTAATGATGATGATGATGATGATGATGATGATAATGATGATGATGATGATAATGATGATGATAATGATGATAATGATGATAATGATTATAATGATGATAGTGATGATAATGATGGTATTGGAGATAATGATGATAATGGTGATGATGATGATAATGAAGATGATAATGATGATGATAATTATGACGATAATGATGACGATGATGATGGTGATGATGATGATGATCATCATAATGACGATGATTATGGAGATGATGATGATAATGATGAAGATGATGATGATGGTGATAATGATGATGATAATGATAATGATGATAATGATGATGATAATTATGATAATGATGATAATGATGATAATGATGATAATGATGATAATGATGATAGTGATGATAATGATGATATTGGAGATAATGATAATGGTGATGATGATGATAATCGTGATGATGATGATAATGATGATGATAATGATGATGATGATGATGATAATGATGATGATAATGATGATAATGATGATAATGATGATAATGATGATAATGATGATAATGATGATAATGATGATAATGATGATAATGATGATAATGATGATGATAATGATGACGATAACGATGATGATAATGGTGATGATAATGATGATGATAATGATGATGATAATGATGATGATGATGATAATGATGATAATGATGATAATGATGATAATGATGATAATGATGATAATGATGATAACGATGATAATGATGATAATGATGATAATCATGATAATTATGATCATGATTATAATGACGATAATGATGATAATGATGATAATGATGACAATGATGATAATGATGATATTGGAGATAATGATGATAATGATGATAATGATGATATTGGAGATAATGATGATAATGATGATAATGTTGATAATGATGATAATGACGATAATGATGATAATGATGATAATGATGATAATGATGATAATGACGATAATGATGATAATGATGATAATGATGATAATGATGATATTGGAGATAATGATGATAATGATGATAATGATGATAATGATGATAATGATGATAATGATGATAGTGATGATAGTGGTGATAATGATGATATTCGAGATAATGATTATAATGATGATAATGATGATAATGATGATAATGATGACAATGATGATGATAATGATGGCGATAATGATGATGATAATGGTGATGATAATGATGATGGTAATGATGATGATAATGATGATGATGATGATGATGATGATGATAATGATGATGATGATGATAATGATGATGATAATGATGATAATGATGATAATGATGATGATAATGATGATGATGATGATGATGATGATGATAATGATGATGATGATGATAATGATGATGATAATGATGATAATGATGATAATGATGATAATGATGATAGTGATGATAATGATGATAACGATGATAATGATGATAATGATGATAATCATGATAATTATGATCATGATTATAATGACGATAATGATGATAATGATGATAATGATGACAATGATGATCATGATGATAATGATGATAATGGTGATAATGATGATAATGATGATAATGATGATAATGATGATAATGATGATAATGATTATAATGATGATAATGATGACAATGATGATAATGATTATAATGATGATAATGATGACAATGATGATAATGATTATAATGATGATAATGGTGATAATGATGATAATGCTGATAATGATGATAATGATGATAATGATGATAATGATGATAACGATGATAATGATGATAATGATGATAATCATGATAATTATGATCATGATTATAATGACGATAATGATGATAATGATGATAATGATGACAATGATGATCATGATGATAATGATGATAATGGTGATAATGATGATAATGATGATAATGATGATAATGATGATAATGATGATAATGATTATAATGATGATAATGATGACAATGATGATAATGATTATAATGATGATAATGGTGATAATGATGATAATGTTCATAATGATCATAATGATAATGGTGATAATGATGATGATGATTATGATGATGATAGTGATGATAGTGATGATAATGATGATAGTGATGATAATGATGATAGTGATGATAATAATGATTGTGATGATAACGATGATAATGATGATAATGATGATAATGATGATAATGATGATAATGATGATAATGATGATAATGATGATAATGATGATAATGATGATAATGGTGATGATAATGATTACATTGATGATGGTGATAATGATGATAATGCTGATAATGATGATAATGAGGATAATGATGATAATGATGATAATTATGATCATGATGATAATGATGATAATGATGATAGTGATGATAATGATGATAATGATGATAATGATGATAATGATGATAATGATGATAATGATGATAATGATGACAATGATGATAATGATTATAATGATGATAATGGTGATAATGATGATAATGCTGATAATGATGATAATGATGATAATGATGATAATGATGATAATTATGATCATGATGATAATGATGATAATGATGATAATTATGATCATGATCATAATGATGATAATGATGATAGTGATGATAGTGGTGATAATGATGATATTCGAGATAATGATTATAATGATGATAATGATGATAATGATGATAATGATGACAATGATGATGATAATGATGGCGATAATGATGATGATAATGGTGATGATAATGATGATGATAATGATGATGATAATGATGATGATGATGATGATGATGATGATAATGATGATGATGATAATGATGATAATGATGATAATGATGATAGTGATGATAATGATGGTATTGGAGATAATGATGATAATGGTGATGATGTTGATAATGAAGATGATAATGATGATGATAATGATGACGATAATGATGACGATGATGATGACGATAATGATGACGATGATGATGGTGATGATGATGATGATCATCATAATGACGATGATTATGGAGATGATGATGATAATGATGAAGATGATGATGATGGTGATAATGATGATGATAATGATAATGATGATAATGATGATAATTATGATCATGATGCTAATGATGATAATGATGATAATGATGATAATGATGATAATGATGATGATAATGGTGATGATATTGATGATGATAATGATGATGATAATGATGTTGATAATGATGATGATAATGATGATGATAATGATGATGATAATGATGATGATAATGATGATGATAATGATGATAATGATGATAATAATGATACTGATGATAA
The DNA here is from genome assembly GCA_944738655.2 of Andrena hattorfiana. Lineage (NCBI taxonomy): Eukaryota > Metazoa > Arthropoda > Insecta > Hymenoptera > Andrenidae > Andrena > Andrena hattorfiana. The sequence goes on from OX122890.1 coordinate 34,923,986, forward strand.
TGATGATAATGATGAAAATGATGATAATGATGATAATGATGATAATGATGATAATGATGATAGTGATGATAATGATGATATTCGAAATAATGATGACAATGATGATAATGATGACAATGATGATAATTATGATCATGATGATAATGATGATAATGGTGATAATGATGATAATGATGATGATAATGATGATAATGATGATGATATTGATGATGATGATGATGATGATAGTGATGATGATAGTGATAATGATAGTAATAATGATAGTGGTAATGATATTGATGGTGATAGTGATGATGATAATGATGATGATAGTGATGATGATAGTGATGATGATAGTGATGATGATAGTGATGATAATGGTGATGATAATAATGATAATGATAGTGATGATGATAGTGATGACGATAGTGATGATAATGGTGATGATAATGATGATGATGATGATGATGATGATGATGGTAATGATGATGATAATGATGATGATAATGATGATAATGATGATAGTGGTGATAATGTTGATAATGATGATAATAATGATTATGATGATAATGATGATTATGATGATAATGCTGATAATGATGATAATGATGATAATGATGATGATAATGGTGATGATATTGATGATGATAATGATGATGATAATGATGACGATAATGATGATGATAATGGTGATAATGATGATAATGACGATAATCATGATAATGATGATAATGATGATAATGATGATATTGGAGATAATGATGATAATGATGATAATGATGATAGTGATTGTAATGATGACAATGATGATAATGATGATAATGATGATAGTGATGATAATGATGATTGTGATGATAATGATGATAATGATAATAATGATGACAATGATGATAATGGTGATAATGATGATAATGCTGATAATTATGATAATGATGATAATGATGATAATGATGATAATTATGATCATGATGATAATGATGATAATGATGATAGTGATGATAATGATGATATTCGAAATAATGATGATAATGATGATAATGATGATAATGATGATAATTATGATCATGATGCTAATGATGATAATGATGATAATGATGATAATGATGATAATGATGATAATGATGATGATAATGGTGATGATATTGATGATGATAATGATGATGATAATGATGTTGATAATGATGATGATAATGATGATGATAATGATGATGATAATGATGATGATAATGATGATGATAATGATGATAATGATGATAATAATGATACTGATGATAATGATGATAATGATGAAAATGATGATAATGATGATAATGATGATAATGATGATAATGATGATAGTGATGATAATGATGATATTCGAAATAATGATGACAATGATGATAATGATGATAATGATGATAATTATGATCATGATGATAATGATGATAATGGTGATAATGATGATAATGATGATGATAATGATGATAATGATGATGATATTGATGATGATGATGATGATGATAGTGATGATGATAGTGATAATGATAGTAATAATGATAGTGGTAATGATATTGATGGTGATAGTGATGATGATAATGATGATGATAGTGATGATGATAGTGATGATGATAGTGATGATGATAGTGATGATAATGGTGATGATAATAATGATAATGATAGTGATGATGATAGTGATGACGATAGTGATGATAATGGTGATGATAATGATGATGATGATGATGATGATGATGATGGTAATGATGATGATAATGATGATGATAATGATGATAATGATGATAGTGGTGATAATGTTGATAATGATGATAATAATGATTATGATGATAATGATGATTATGATGATAATGCTGATAATGATGATAATGATGATAATGATGATGATAATAATGTTGATAATGATGATGATAATGATGATGATAATGATGTTGATAATGATGATGATAATGATGATAATGATGATAATAATGATACTGATGATAACGATGATAATGATGAAAATGATGTTAATGATGATAATGATGATAATGATGATAATGATGATAGTGATGATAATGATGATATTCGAAATAATGATGACAATGATGATAATGATGATAATGATGATAATTATGATCATGATGATAATGATGATAATGGTGATAATGATGATAATGATGATAATGATGATAATGATGATAATGACGATAATGATGATAATGATGATAATGATGATAATGATGATAATGATGTTAATGGTGATAATGATGATAATGATGATAATGATGATAATGATGATAATGATGATAATGGTGATGATAATGATTACATTAATGATGGTGATAATGATGATAATGCTGATAATGATGATAATGAGGATAATGATGATAATGACGATAATGACGATAATGATGATAATGATGATAATGACGATAATGATGATAATGATGATAATGATGATAATGATGATATTGGAGATAATGATGATAATGATGATATTGATGATATTGGAGATAATGATGATAATGATGATATTGATGATATTGGAGATAATGATGATAATGATGATAATGTTGATAATGATGATAATGATGATAATGATGATAATGATGATAGTGATGGTAATGATGACAATGATGATAGTGATGATAATGATGATAGTGATTATAATGATGATTGTGATGATAATGATGATAATGATGATAATGGTGACAATGATGATAATGATTATAATGATGATAATGGTGATAATGATGATAATGCTGATAATGATGATAATGATGATAATGATGATAATGATGATGATGATGATAATTGTGATCATGATGATAATGATGATAATGATGATAATTATGATCATGAAGATAATGATGATAATGATGATAATTATGATCATGAAGATAATGATGATAATGATGATAGTGATGATAGTGGTGATAATGATGATATTCGAGATAATGATTATAATGATGATAATGATGATAATGATGATAATGATGATGATGATTATAATAATGATACTGATGATAACGATGATAATGATGATAATGGTGATAATGATGATAATGATCATAATGATCATAATGATAATGGTGATAATGATGATGATGATTATGATGATGATAGTGATGATAGTGATGATAATGATGATAGTGATGATAATGATGATAGTGATGATAATAATGATTGTGATGATAACGATGATAATGATGATAATGATGATAATGATGATAATGATGATAATGATGATAATGATGATAATGATGATAATGATGATAATGATGATAATGGTGATGATAATGATTACATTGATGATGGTGATAATGATGATAATGCTGATAATGATGATAATGAGGATAATGATGATAATGATGATAATTATGATCATGATGATAATGATGATAATGATGATAGTGATGATAATGATGATAATGATGATAATGATGATAATGATGATAATGATGATAATGATGATAATGATGACAATGATGATAATGATTATAATGATGATAATGGTGATAATGATGATAATGCTGATAATGATGATAATGATGATAATGATGATAATGATGATAATTATGATCATGATGATAATGATGATAATGATGATAATTATGATCATGATCATAATGATGATAATGATGATAGTGATGATAGTGGTGATAATGATGATATTCGAGATAATGATTATAATGATGATAATGATGATAATGATGATAATGATGACAATGATGATGATAATGATGGCGATAATGATGATGATAATGGTGATGATAATGATGATGATAATGATGATGATAATGATGATGATGATGATGATGATGATGATAATGATGATGATGATAATGATGATAATGATGATAATGATGATAGTGATGATAATGATGGTATTGGAGATAATGATGATAATGGTGATGATGTTGATAATGAAGATGATAATGATGATGATAATGATGACGATAATGATGACGATGATGATGACGATAATGATGACGATGATGATGGTGATGATGATGATGATCATCATAATGACGATGATTATGGAGATGATGATGATAATGATGAAGATGATGATGATGGTGATAATGATGATGATAATGATAATGATGATAATGATGATGATAATTATGATAATGATGATAATGATGATAATGATGATAATGATGATAGTGATGATAATGATGATATTGGAGATAATGATAATGGTGATGATGATGATAATGGTGATGATGATGATAATGATGATGATAATGATGATGATGATGATGATAATGATGATGATAATGATGATAATGATGATAATGATGATAATGATGATAATGATGATAATGATGATAATGATGATAATGATGATAACGATGATAATGATGATAATGATGATAATCATGATAATTATGATCATGATTATAATGACGATAATGATGATAATGATGATAATGATGACAATGATGATCATGATGATAATGATGATAATGGTGATAATGATGATAATGATGATAATGATGATAATGATGATAATGATGATAATGATGATAATGATGATAATGATGACAATGATGATAATGATTATAATGATGATAATGGTGATAATGATGATAATGCTGATAATGATGATAATGATGATAATGATGATAATGATGATAATGATGATAATGATGATAATTATGATCATGATGATAATGATGATAATGATGATAATTATGATCATGATGATAATGATGATAATGATGATAGTGATGATAGTGGTGATAATGATGATATTCGAGATAATGATTATAATGATGATAATGATGATAATGATGATAATGATGACAATGATGATGATAATGATGACGATAATGATGATGATAATGGTGATGATAATGATGATGATAATGATGATGATGATGATGATGATGATGATGATGATGATGATGATGATGATAATGATGATGATGATGATAATGATGATGATAATGATGATAATGATGATAATGATGATAATGATGATAGTGATGATAATGATGGTATTGCAGATAATGATGATAATGGTGATGATGATGATACTGAAGATGATAATGATGATGATAATGATGACGATAATGATGACGATGATGATGGTGATGATGATGATGATCATCATAATGACGATGATTATGGAGATGATGATGATAATGATGAAGATGATGATGATGGTGATAATGACGATGATAATGATAATGATGATAATGATGATGATAATTATGATAATGATGATAATGATGATAATGATGATAATGATGATAGTGATGATAATGATGATATTGGAGATAATGATAATGGTGATGATGATGATAATGGTGATGATAATGATGATGATGATGATGATAATGATGATGATAATGATGATAATGATGATAATGATGATAATGATGATAATGATGATAATGATGATAATGATGATAATGATGATAATGATGATAATGATGATGATAATGATGACGATAACGATGATGATAATGGTGATGATAATGATGATGATAATGATGATGATAATGATGATGATGATGATAATGATGATAATGATGATAATGATGATAATGATGATAATGATGATAATGATGATAACGATGATAATGATGATAATGATGATAATCATGATAATTATGATCATGATTATAATGACGATAATGATGATAATGATGATAATGATGACAATGATGATAATGATGATATTGGAGATAATGATGATAATGATGATAATGATGATATTGGAGATAATGATGATAATGATGATAATGTTGATAATGATGATAATGACGATAATGATGATAATGATGATAATGATGATAATGATGATAATGACGATAATGATGATAATGATGATAATGATGATAATGATGATATTGGAGATAATGATGATAATGATGATAATGATGATAATGATGATAATGATGATAATGATGATAGTGATGATAGTGGTGATAATGATGATATTCGAGATAATGATTATAATGATGATAATGATGATAATGATGATAATGATGACAATGATGATGATAATGATGGCGATAATGATGATGATAATGGTGATGATAATGATGATGGTAATGATGATGATAATGATGATGATGATGATGATGATGATGATAATGATGATGATGATGATAATGATGATGATAATGATGATAATGATGATAATGATGATGATAATGATGATGATGATGATGATGATGATGATAATGATGATGATGATGATAATGATGATGATAATGATGATAATGATGATAATGATGATAATGATGATAGTGATGATAATGATGATAACGATGATAATGATGATAATGATGATAATCATGATAATTATGATCATGATTATAATGACGATAATGATGATAATGATGATAATGATGACAATGATGATCATGACGATAATGATGATAATGGTGATAATGATGATAATGATGATAATGATGATAATGATGATAATGATGATAATGATTATAATGATGATAATGATGGCAATGATGATAATGATTATAATGATGATAATGATGACAATGATGATAATGATTATAATGATGATAATGGTGATAATGATGATAATGCTGATAATGATGATAATGATGATAATGATGATAATGATGATAACGATGATAATGATGATAATGATGATAATCATGATAATTATGATCATGATTATAATGACGATAATGATGATAATGATGATAATGATGACAATGATGATCATGATGATAATGATGATAATGGTGATAATGATGATAATGATGATAATGATGATAATGATGATAATGATGATAATGATTATAATGATGATAATGATGACAATGATGATAATGATTATAATGATGATAATGGTGATAATGATGATAATGCTGATAATGATGATAATGATGATAATGATGATAATGATGATAATTATGATCATGATGATAATGATGATAATGATGATAATTATGATCATGATGATAATGATGATAATGATGATAGTGATGATAGTGGTGATAATGATGATATTCGAGATAATGATTATAATGATGATAATGATTATAATGATGATAATGATGACAATGATGATGATAATGATGACGATAATGATGATGATAATGGTGATGATAATGATGATGATAATGATGATGATGATGATGATGATGATGATGATGATGATGATGATAATGATGATGATGATGATAATGATGATGATAATGATGATAATGATGATAATGATGATAATGATGATAGTGATGATAATGATGGTATTGCAGATAATGATGATAATGGTGATGATGATGATACTGAATATGATAATGATGATGATAATGATGACGATAATGATGACGATGATGATGGTGATGATGATGATGATCATCATAATGACGATGATTATGGAGATGATGATGATAATGATGAAGATGATGATGATGGTGATAATGATGATGATAATGATAATGATGATAATGATGATGATAATTATGATAATGATGATAATGATGATAATGATGATAATGATGATAGTGATGATAATGATGATATTGGAGATAATGATAATGGTGATGATGATGATAATGGTGATGATGATGATAATGATGATGATAATGATGATGATGATGATGATAATGATGATGATAATGATGATAATGATGATAATGATGATAATGATGATAATGATGATAATGATGATAATGATGATAATGATGATAATGATGATAACGATGATAATGATGATAATGATGATAATCATGATAATTATGATCATGATTATAATGACGATAATGATGATAATGATGATAATGATGACAATGATGATAATGATTATAATGATGATAATGGTGATAATGATGATAATGCTGATAATGATGATAATGATGATAGTGATGATAATGATGATAATGATGATAATGATGATAATGATGATGGTGATGATAATGATGATATTCGAAATAATGATGATAATGATGATAATGATGATAATGATGATAATGATGATAATTATGATCATGATGATAATGATGATAATGATGATAATGGTGATAATGATGATAATGATGATAGTGATGATAATGATGATATTCGAAATAATGATGACAATGATGATAATGATGACAATGATGATAATGATTATAATGATGATAATGGTGATAATGATGATAATGCTGATAATGATGATAATGATGATAGTGATGATAATGATGATAATGATGATAATGATGATAATGATGATAGTGATGATAATAATGATTGTGATGATAGTGATGATAGTGATGATAGTGATGATAGTGATGATAATGATGATGGTAATGATGATAATGATGATAATGATGATAATGATGATAATAATGATACTGATGATAACGATGATAATGATGATAATGGTGATAATGATGATAATGACGATAATGATGATAATGGTGATCATGATAATGATGATAATGATGATGATAATGATGACGATAATGATGATGATAATGGTGATAATGATGATAATGACGATAATGATGATAATGATGATAATGATGATAATGATGATATTGGAGATAATGATGATAATGATGATAATGATGATAGTGATTGTAATGATGACAATGATGATAGTGATGATAATGATGATAGTGATGATAATGATGATTGTGATGATAATGATGATAATGATAATAATGATGACAATGATGATAATGGTGATAATGATGATAATGCTGATAATGATGATAATGATGATAATGATGATAATGATGATAATTATGATCATGATGATAATGATGATAATGATGATAGTGATGATAATGATGATAGTGATGATAATGATGATATTCGAAATAATGATGATAATGATGATAATGATGATAATGATGATAATGATGATAATTATGATCATGATGCTAATGATGATAATGATGATAATGATGATAATGATGATAATGATGATGATAATGGTGATGATATTGATGATGATAATGATGATGATAATGATGTTGATAATGATGATGATAATGATGATGATAATGATGATGATAATGATGATGATAATGATGATGATAATGATGATAATGATGATAATAATGATACTGATGATAATGATGATAATGATGAAAATGATGATAATGATGATAATGATGATAATGATGATAATGATGATAGTGATGATAATGATGATATTCGAAATAATGATGACAATGATGATAATGATGACAATGATGATAATTATGATCATGATGATAATGATGATAATGGTGATAATGATGATAATGATGATGATAATGATGATAATGATGATGATATTGATGATGATGATGATGATGATAGTGATGATGATAGTGATAATGATAGTAATAATGATAGTGGTAATGATATTGATGGTGATAGTGATGATGATAATGATGATGATAGTGATGATGATAGTGATGATGATAGTGATAATGATAGTGATGATGATAGTGATGACGATAGTGATGATAATGGTGATGATAATGATGATGATGATGATGATGATGATGGTAATGATGATGATAATGATGATGATAATGATGATAATGATGATAGTGGTGATAATGTTGATAATGATGATAATAATGATTATGATGATAATGATGATTATGATGATAATGCTGATAATGATGATAATGATGATAATGATGATGATAATGGTGATGATATTGATGATGATAATGATGATGATAATGATGACGATAATGATGATGATAATGGTGATAATGATGATAATGACGATAATCATGATAATGATGATAATGATGATAATGATGATATTGGAGATAATGATGATAATGATGATAATGATGATAGTGATTGTAATGATGACAATGATGATAATGATGATAATGATGATAGTGATGATAATGATGATTGTGATGATAATGATGATAATGATAATAATGATGACAATGATGATAATGGTGATAATGATGATAATGCTGATAATTATGATAATGATGATAATGATGATAATGATGATAATTATGATCATGATGATAATGATGATAATGATGATAGTGATGATAATGATGATATTCGAAATAATGATGATAATGATGATAATGATGATAATGATGATAATGATGATAATTATGATCATGATGCTAATGATGATAATGATGATAATGATGATAATGATGATAATGATGATGATAATGGTGATGATATTGATGATGATAATGATGATGATAATGATGTTGATAATGATGATGATAATGATGATGATAATGATGATGATAATGATGATGATAATGATGATGATAATGATGATAATGATGATAATAATGATACTGATGATAATGATGATAATGATGAAAATGATGATAATGATGATAATGATGATAATGATGATAATGATGATAGTGATGATAATGATGATATTCGAAATAATGATGACAATGATGATAATGATGATAATGATGATAATTATGATCATGATGATAATGATGATAATGGTGATAATGATGATAATGATGATGATAATGATGATAATGATGATGATATTGATGATGATGATGATGATGATAGTGATGATGATAGTGATAATGATAGTAATAATGATAGTGGTAATGATATTGATGGTGATAGTGATGATGATAATGATGATGATAGTGATGATGATAGTGATGATGATAGTGATGATGATAGTGATGATAATGGTGATGATAATAATGATAATGATAGTGATGATGATAGTGATGACGATAGTGATGATAATGGTGATGATAATGATGATGATGATTATAATAATGATACTGATGATAACGATGATAATGATGATAATGGTGATAATGATGATAATGATCATAATGATCATAATGATAATGGTGATAATGATGATGATGATTATGATGATGATAGTGATGATAGTGATGATAATGATGATAGTGATGATAATGATGATAGTGATGATAATAATGATTGTGATGATAACGATGATAATGATGATAATGATGATAATGATGATAATGATGATAATGATGATAATGATGATAATGATGATAATGATGATAATGATGATAATGGTGATGATAATGATTACATTGATGATGGTGATAATGATGATAATGCTGATAATGATGATAATGAGGATAATGATGATAATGATGATAATTATGATCATGATGATAATGATGATAATGATGATAGTGATGATAATGATGATAATGATGATAATGATGATAATGATGATAATGATGATAATGATGATAATGATGACAATGATGATAATGATTATAATGATGATAATGGTGATAATGATGATAATGCTGATAATGATGATAATGATGATAATGATGATAATGATGATAATTATGATCATGATGATAATGATGATAATGATGATAATTATGATCATGATCATAATGATGATAATGATGATAGTGATGATAGTGGTGATAATGATGATATTCGAGATAATGATTATAATGATGATAATGATGATAATGATGATAATGATGACAATGATGATGATAATGATGGCGATAATGATGATGATAATGGTGATGATAATGATGATGATAATGATGATGATAATGATGATGATGATGATGATGATGATGATAATGATGATGATGATGATAATGATGATGATAATGATGATAATGATGATAATGATGATAATGATGATAGTGATGATAATGATGGTATTGGAGATAATGATGATAATGGTGATGATGTTGATAATGAAGATGATAATGATGATGATAATGATGACGATAATGATGACGATGATGATGGTGATGATGATGATGATCATCATAATGACGATGATTATGGAGATGATGATGATAATGATGAAGATGATGATGATGGTGATAATGATGATGATAATGATAATGATGATAATGATGATGATAATTATGATAATGATGATAATGATGATAATGATGATAATGATGATAGTGATGATAATGATGATATTGGAGATAATGATAATGGTGATGATGATGATAATGGTGATGATGATGATAATGATGATGATAATGATGATGATGATGATGATAATGATGATGATAATGATGATAATGATGATAATGATGATAATGATGATAATGATGATAATGATGATAATGATGATAATGATGATAACGATGATAATGATGATAATGATAATAATCATGATAATTATGATCATGATTATAATGACGATAATGATGATGATGATGATAATGATGACAATGATGATCATGATGATAATGATGATAATGGTGATAATGATGATAATGATGATAATGATGATAATGATGATAATGATGATAATGATGATAATGATGATAATGATGACAATGATGATAATGATTATAATGATGATAATGGTGATAATGATGATAATGCTGATAATGATGATAATGATGATAATGATGATAATGATGATAATGATGATAATGATGATAATTATGATCATGATGATAATGATGATAATGATGATAATTATGATCATGATGATAATGATGATAATGATGATAGTGATGATAGTGGTGATAATGATGATATTCGAGATAATGATTATAATGATGATAATGATGATAATGATGATAATGATGACAATGATGATGATAATGATGACGATAATGATGATGATAATGGTGATGATAATGATGATGATAATGATGATGATGATGATGATGATGATGATGATGATGATGATGATGATGATAATGATGATGATGATGATAATGATGATGATAATGATGATAATGATGATAATGATGATAATGATGATAGTGATGATAATGATGGTATTGCAGATAATGATGATAATGGTGATGATGATGATACTGAAGATGATAATGATGATGATAATGATGACGATAATGATGACGATGATGATGGTGATGATGATGATGATCATCATAATGACGATGATTATGGAGATGATGATGATAATGATGAAGATGATGATGATGGTGATAATGATGATGATAATGATAATGATGATAATGATGATGATAATTATGATAATGATGATAATGATGATAATGATGATAATGATGATAGTGATGATAATGATGATATTGGAGATAATGATAATGGTGATGATGATGATAATGGTGATGATGATGATAATGATGATGATAATGATGATGATGATGATGATAATGATGATGATAATGATGATAATGATGATAATGATGATAATGATGATAATGATGATAATGATGATAATGATGATAATGATGATAACGATGATAATGATGATAATGATGATAATCATGATAATTATGATCATGATTATAATGACGATAATGATGATAATGATGATAATGATGACAATGATGATAATGATTATAATGATGATAATGGTGATAATGATGATAATGCTGATAATGATGATAATGATGATAGTGATGATAATGATGATAATGATGATAATGATGATAATGATGATAATGATGATGGTGATGATAATGATGATATTCGAAATAATGATGATAATGATGATAATGATGATAATGATGATAATGATGATAATTATGATCATGATGATAATGATGATAATGATGATAATGATGATAATCATGATAATGACGATAATGTTTATAATGATGATAACGGTGATAATGATGATAATGATCGTAATGATGATAATGATAATGGTGATAATGATGATAATGATGATGATGATGATAGTGATGATAGTGATGATAATGATGATAGTGATGATAATAATGATTGTGATGATAGTGATGATAGTGATGATAGTGATGATAGTGATGATAATGATGATGGTAATGATGATAATGATGATAATGATGATAATGATGATAATAATGATACTGATGATAACGATGATAATGATGATAATGGTGATAATGATGATAATGACGATAATGATGATAATGGTGATCATGATAATGATGATAATGATGATGATAATGATGACGATAATGATGATGATAATGGTGATAATGATGATAATGACGATAATGATGATAATGATGATAATGATGATACTGATGATAATGGTGATGATAATGATTACATTGATGATGGTGATAATGATGATAATGCTGATAATGATGATAATGAGGATAATGATGATAATGATGATAATTATGATCATGATGATAATGATGATAATGATGATAGTGATGATAATGATGATAATGATGATAATGATGATAATGATGATAATGATGATAATGATGATAATGATGACAATGATGATAATGATGATAATGATGATGATAATGGTGATGATATTGATGATGATAATGATGATGATAATGATGTTGATAATGATGATGATAATGATGATGATAATGATGATGATAATGATGATGATAATGATGATGATAATGATGATGATAATGATGATAATGATGATAATGATGATAATGATGATGATAATGGTGATGATATTGATGATGATAATGATGATGATAATGATGTTGATAATGATGATGATAATGATGATGATAATGATTGTGATGATAGTGATGATAGTGATGATAGTGATGATAGTGATGATAATGATGATGGTAATGATGATAATGATGATAATGATGATAATGATGACAATGATGATCATGATGATAATGATGATAATGGTGATAATGATGATAATGATGATAATGATGATAATGATGATAATGATGATAATGATGATAATGATGATAATGATGACAATGATGATAATGATTATAATGATGATAATGGTGATAATGATGATAATGCTGATAATGATGATAATGATGATAATGATGATAATGATGATAATGATGATAATGATGATAATGATGATAATTATGATCATGATGATAATGATGATAATGATGATAATTATGATCATGATGATAATGATGATAATGATGATAGTGATGATAGTGGTGATAATGATGATATTCGAGATAATGATTATAATGATGATAATGATGATAATGATGATAATGATGACAATGATGATGATAATGATGACGATAATGATGATGATAATGGTGATGATAATGATGATGATAATGATGATGATGATGATGATGATGATGATGATGATGATGATGATGATGATAATGATGATGATGATGATAATGATGATGATAATGATGATAATGATGATAATGATGATAATGATGATAGTGATGATAATGATGGTATTGCAGATAATGATGATAATGGTGATGATGATGATACTGAAGATGATAATGATGATGATAATGATGACGATAATGATGACGATGATGATGGTGATGATGATGATGATCATCATAATGACGATGATTATGGAGATGATGATGATAATGATGAAGATGATGATGATGGTGATAATGATGATGATAATGATAATGATGATAATGATGATGATAATTATGATAATGATGATAATGATGATAATGATGATAATGATGATAGTGATGATAATGTTGATATTGGAGATAATGATGATGGTGATAATGATGATGATAATGATAATGATGATAATGATGATGATAATTATGATAATGATGATAATGATGATAATGATGATAATGATGATAGTGATGATAATGATGATATTGGAGATAATGATAATGGTGATGATGATGATAATGGTGATGATGATGATAATGATGATGATAATGATGATGATGATGATAATGATGATAATGATGATAATGGTGATAATGATGATAATGATGATAATGATAATAATGATGATAATGATGATAACGATGATAATGATGATAATGATGATAATCATGATAATTATGATCATGATTATAATGACGATAATGATGATAATGATGATAATGATGACAATGATGATCATGATGATAATGATGATAATGGTGATAATGATGATAATGATGATAATGATGATAATGATGATAATGATGATAATGATGATAATGATGATAATGATGATAATGATGACAATGATGATAATGATTATAATGATGATAATGGTGATAATGATGATAATGCTGATAATGATGATAATGCTGATAATGATGATAATGATGATAGTGATGATAATGATGATAATGATGATAATGATGATAATGATGATGGTGATGATAATGATGATATTCGAAATAATGATGATAATGATGATAATGATGATAATGATGATAATGATGATAATTATGATCATGATGATAATGATGATAATGATGATAATGATGATAATCATGATAATGACGATATTGTTTATAATGATGATAACGGTGATAATGATGATAATGATCGTAATGATGATAATGATAATGGTGATAATGATGATAATGATGATGATGATGATAGTGATGATAGTGATGATAATGATGATAGTGATGATAATAATGATTGTGATGATAGTGATGATAGTGATGATAGTGATGATAGTGATGATAATGATGATGGTAATGATGATAATGATGATAATGATGATAATGATGATAATAATGATACTGATGATAACGATGATAATGATGATAATGGTGATAATGATGATAATGACGATAATGATGATAATGGTGATCATGATAATGATGATAATGATGATGATAATGATGACGATAATGATGATGATAATGGTGATAATGATGATAATGACGATAATGATGATAATGATGATAATGATGATAATGATGATATTGGAGATAATGATGATAATGATGATAATGATGATAGTGATTGTAATGATGACAATGATGATGGTGATGATAATGATGATAGTGATGATAATGATGATTGTGATGATAATGAAGATAATGATAATAATGATGACAATGATGATAATGGTGATAATGATGATAATGCTGATAATGATGATAATGATGATAATGATGATAATGATGATAATTATGATCATGATGATAATGATGATAATGATGATAGTGATGATAATGATGATATTCGAAATAATGATGATAATGATGATAATGATGATAATGATGATAATGATGATAATTATGATCATGATGCTAATGATGATAATGATGATAATGATGATAATGATGATAATGATGATGATAATGGTGATGATATTGATGATGATAATGATGATGATAATGATGTTGATAATGATGATGATAATGATGATGATAATGATGATGATAATGATGATGATAATGATGATGATAATGATGATAATGACGATAATAATGATACTGATGATAATGATGATAATGATGAAAATGATGATAATGATGATAATGATGATAATGATGATAATGATGATAGTGATGATAATGATGATATTCGAAATAATGATGACAATGATGATAATGATGATAATGATGATAATTATGATCATGATGATAATGATGATAATGGTGATAATGATGATAATGATGATGATAATGATGATAATGATGATGATATTGATGATGATGATGATGATGATAGTGATGATGATAGTGATAATGATAGTGATGATAATGGTGATGATAATGATGATGATGATGATAATGATGATGGTAATGATGATGATAATGATGATGATAATGATGATAATGATGATAGTGGTGATAATGTTGATAATGATGGTAATAATGATTATGATGATAATGATGATTGTGATGATAATGCTGATAATGATGATAATGATGATAATGATGATGATAATGGTGATGATATTGATGATGATAATGATGATGATAATGATGACGATAATGATGATGATAATGGTGATAATGATGATAATGACGATAATCATGATAATGATGATAATGATGATATTGGAGATAATGATGATAATGATGATAATGATGATAGTGATTGTAATGATGACAATGATGATAGTGATGATAATGATGATAGTGATGATAATGATGATTGTGATGATAATGATGATAATGATAATAATGATGACAATGATGATAATGGTGATAATGATGATAATAATGATTATGATGATAATGATGATTATGATGATAATGCTGATAATGATGATAATGATGATAATGATGATGATAATAATGTTGATAATGATGATGATAATGATGATGATAATGATGTTGATAATGATGATGATAATGATGATAATGATGATAATAATGATACTGATGATAACGATGATAATGATGAAAATGATGTTAATGATGATAATGATGATAATGATGATAATGATGATAGTGATGATAATGATGATATTCGAAATAATGATGACAATGATGATAATGATGATAATGATGATAATTATGATCATGATGATAATGATGATAATGGTGATAATGATGATAATGATGATAATGATGATGATAATGGTGATGATATTGATGATGATAATGATGATGATAATGATGTTGATAATGATGATGATAATGATGATGATAATGATGATGATAATGATGATGATAATGATGATGATAATGATGATAATGATGATAATAATGATACTGATGATAATGATGATAATGATGAAAATGATGATAATGATGATAGTGATGATAATGATGATTGTGATGATAATGATGATAATGATAATAATGATGACAATGATGATAATGGTGATAATGATGATAATGCTGATAATGATGATAATGATGATAATGATGATAATGATGATAATTATGATCATGATGATAATGATGATAATGATGATAGTGATGATAATGATGATATTCGAAATAATGATGATAATGATGATAATGATGATAATGATGATAATGATGATAATGATGATAATTATGATCATGATGCTAATGATGATAATGATGATAATGATGATAATGATGATAATGATGATGATAATGGTGATGATATTGATGATGATAATGATGATGATAATGATGATGATAATGATGATGATAATGATGATAATGACGATAATAATGATACTGATGATAATGATGATAATGATGAAAATGATGATAATGATGATAATGATGATAATGATGATAATGATGATAGTGATGATAATGATGATATTCGAAATAATGATGACAATGATGATAATGATGATAATGATGATAATTATGATCATGATGATAATGATGATAATGGTGATAATGATGATAATGATGATGATAATGATGATAATGATGATGATATTGATGATGATGATGATGATGATAGTGATGATGATAGTGATAATGATAGTGATGATAATGGTGATGATAATGATGATGATGATGATAATGATGATGGTAATGATGATGATAATGATGATGATAATGATGACGATAATGATGATGATAATGGTGATAATGATGATAATGACGATAATCATGATAATGATGATAATGATGATAATGATGATATTGGAGATAATGATGATAATGATGATAATGATGATAGTGATTGTAATGATGACAATGATGATAGTGATGATAATGATGATAGTGATGATAATGATGATTGTGATGATAATGATGATAATGATAATAATGATGACAATGATGATAATGGTGATAATGATGATAATGCTGATAATGATGATAATGATGATAATGATGATAATGATGATAATTATGATCATGATGATAATGATGATAATGATGATAGTGATGATAATGATGATATTCGAAATAATGATGATAATGATGATAATGATGATAATGATGATAATGATGATAATGATGATAATTATGATCATGATGCTAATGATGATAATGATGATAATGATGATAATGATGATAATGATGATGATAATGGTGATGATATTGATGATGATAATGATGATGATAATGATGTTGATAATGATGATGATAATGATGATGATAATGATGATGATAATGATGATGATAATGATGATGATAATGATGATAATGATGATAATAATGATACTGATGATAATGATGATAATGATGAAAATGATGATAATGATGATAGTGATGATAATGGTGATGATAATAATGATAATGATAGTGATGATGATAGTGATGACGATAGTGATGATAATGGTGATGATAATGATGATGATGATGATAATGATGATGGTAATGATGATGATAATGATGATGATAATGATGATAATGATGATAGTGGTGATAATGTTGATAATGATGATAATAATGATTATGATGATAATGATGATTATGATGATAATGCTGATAATGATGATAATGATGATAATGATGATGATAATAATGTTGATAATGATGATGATAATGATGATGATAATGATGTTGATAATGATGATGATAATGATGATAATGATGATAATAATGATACTGATGATAACGATGATAATGATGAAAATGATGTTAATGATGATAATGATGATAATGATGATAATGATGATAGTGATGATAATGATGATATTCGAAATAATGATGACAATGATGATAATGATGATAATGATGATAATGATGATAATGATGATAATGATGATAATGATGATAATGATGATAATGATGATAATGATGATAATGATGATAACGATGATAATGATGATAATGATGATAATCATGATAATTATGATCATGATTATAATGACGATAATGATGATGATGATGATAATGATGACAATGATGATAATGATGATATTGGAGATAATGATGATAATGATGATAATGATGATATTGGAGATAACGATGATAATGATGATAATGATGATAATGATGATAATGATGATAATGATGATAATGATGATAATGCTGATAATGATGATAATGGTGATGATAATGATTACATTGATGATGGTGATAATGATGATAATGCTGATAATGATGATAATGAGGATAATGATGATAATGATGATAATTATGATCATGATGATAATGATGATAATGATGATAGTGATGATAATGATGATAATGATGATAATGATGATAATGATGATAATGATGATAATGATGATAATGATGACAATGATGATAATGATTATAATGATGATAATGGTGATAATGATGATAATGCTGATAATGATGATAATGATGATAATGATGATAATGATGATAATTATGATCATGATGATAATGATGATAATGATGATAATTATGATCATGATCATAATGATGATAATGATGATAGTGATGATAGTGGTGATAATGATGATATTCGAGATAATGATTATAATGATGATAATGATGATAATGATGATAATGATGACAATGATGATGATAATGATGGCGATAATGATGATGATAATGGTGATGATAATGATGATGATAATGATGATGATAATGATGATGATGATGATGATGATGATGATAATGATGATGATGATGATAATGATGATGATAATGATGATAATGATGATAATGATGATAATGATGATAGTGATGATAATGATGGTATTGGAGATAATGATGATAATGGTGATGATGTTGATAATGAAGATGATAATGATGATGATAATGATGACGATAATGATGACGATGATGATGGTGATGATGATGATGATCATCATAATGACGATGATTATGGAGATGATGATGATAATGATGAAGATGATGATGATGGTGATAATGATGATGATAATGATAATGATGATAATGATGATGATAATTATGATAATGATGATAATGATGATAATGATGATAATGATGATAGTGATGATAATGATGATATTGGAGATAATGATAATGGTGATGATGATGATAATGGTGATGATGATGATAATGATGATGATAATGATGATGATGATGATGATAATGATGATGATAATGATGATAATGATGATAATGGTGATAATGATGATAATGATGATAATGATGATAATGATGATAATGATGATAACGATGATAATGATGATAATGATGATAATCATGATAATTATGATCATGATTATAATGACAATAATGATGATAATGATGATAATGATGACAATGATGATCATGATGATAATGATGATAATGGTGATAATGATGATAATGATGATAATGATGATAATGATGATAATGATGATAATGATGATAATGATGATAATGATGACAATGATGATAATGATTATAATGATGATAATGGTGATAATGATGATAATGCTGATAATGATGATAATGATGATAATGATGATAATGATGATAATGATGATAATGATGATAATGATGATAATTATGATCATGATGATAATGATGATAATGATGATAATTATGATCATGATGATAATGATGATAATGATGATAGTGATGATAGTGGTGATAATGATGATATTCGAGATAATGATTATAATGATGATAATGATGATAATGATGATAATGATGACAATGATGATGATAATGATGACGATAATGATGATGATAATGGTGATGATAATGATGATGATAATGATGATTATGATGATGATGATGATGATGATGATGATGATGATGATGATAATGATGATGATGATGATAATGATGATGATAATGATGATAATGATGATAATGATGATAATGATGATAGTGATGATAATGATGGTATTGCAGATAATGATGATAATGGTGATGATGATGATACTGAAGATGATAATGATGACGATGATGATGGTGATGATGATGATGATCATCATAATGACGATGATTATGGAGATGATGATGATAATGATGAAGATGATGATGATGGTGATAATGATGATGATAATGATAATGATGATAATGATGATGATAATTATGATAATGATGATAATGATGATAATGATGATAATGATGATAGTGATGATAATGTTGATATTGGAGATAATGATGATGGTGATAATGATGATGATAATGATAATGATGATAATGATGATGATAATTATGATAATGATGATAATGATGATAATGATGATAATGATGATAGTGATGATAATGATGATATTGGAGATAATGATAATGGTGATGATGATGATAATGGTGATGATGATGATAATGATGATGATAATGATGATGATGATGATAATGATGATAATGATGATAATGGTGATAATGATGATAATGATGATAATGATAATAATGATGATAATGATGATAACGATGATAATGATGATAATGATGATAATCATGATAATTATGATCATGATTATAATGACGATAATGATGATAATGATGATAATGATGACAATGATGATCATGATGATAATGATGATAATGGTGATAATGATGATAATGATGATAATGATGATAATGATGATAATGATGATAATGATGATAATGATGATAATGATGATAATGATGACAATGATGATAATGATTATAATGATGATAATGGTGATAATGATGATAATGCTGATAATGATGATAATGCTGATAATGATGATAATGATGATAGTGATGATAATGATGATAATGATGATAATGATGATAATGATGATGGTGATGATAATGATGATATTCGAAATAATGATGATAATGATGATAATGATGATAATGATGATAATGATGATAATTATGATCATGATGATAATGATGATAATGATGATAATGATGATAATCATGATAATGACGATAATGTTTATAATGATGATAACGGTGATAATGATGATAATGATCGTAATGATGATAATGATAATGGTGATAATGATGATAATGATGATGATGATGATAGTGATGATAGTGATGATAATGATGATAGTGATGATAATAATGATTGTGATGATAGTGATGATAGTGATGATAGTGATGATAGTGATGATAATGATGATGGTAATGATGATAATGATGATAATGATGATAATGATGATAATAATGATACTGATGATAACGATGATAATGATGATAATGGTGATAATGATGATAATGACGATAATGATGATAATGGTGATCATGATAATGATGATAATGATGATGATAATGATGACGATAATGATGATGATAATGGTGATAATGATGATAATGACGATAATGATGATAATGATGATAATGATGATAATGATGATATTGGAGATAATGATGATAATGATGATAATGATGATAGTGATTGTAATGATGACAATGATGATGGTGATGATAATGATGATAGTGATGATAATGATGATTGTGATGATAATGAAGATAATGATAATAATGATGACAATGATGATAATGGTGATAATGATGATAATGCTGATAATGATGATAATGATGATAATGATGATAATGATGATAATTATGATCATGATGATAATGATGATAATGATGATAGTGATGATAATGATGATATTCGAAATAATGATGATAATGATGATAATGATGATAATGATGATAATGATGATAATTATGATCATGATGCTAATGATGATAATGATGATAATGATGATAATGATGATAATGATGATGATAATGGTGATGATATTGATGATGATAATGATGATGATAATGATGTTGATAATGATGATGATAATGATGATGATAATGATGATGATAATGATGATGATAATGATGATGATAATGATGATAATGACGATAATAATGATACTGATGATAATGATGATAATGATGAAAATGATGATAATGATGATAATGATGATAATGATGATAATGATGATAGTGATGATAATGATGATATTCGAAATAATGATGACAATGATGATAATGATGATAATGATGATAATTATGATCATGATGATAATGATGATAATGGTGATAATGATGATAATGATGATGATAATGATGATAATGATGATGATATTGATGATGATGATGATGATGATAGTGATGATGATAGTGATAATGATAGTGATGATAATGGTGATGATAATGATGATGATGATGATAATGATGATGGTAATGATGATGATAATGATGATGATAATGATGATAATGATGATAGTGGTGATAATGTTGATAATGATGGTAATAATGATTATGATGATAATGATGATTGTGATGATAATGCTGATAATGATGATAATGATGATAATGATGATGATAATGGTGATGATATTGATGATGATAATGATGATGATAATGATGACGATAATGATGATGATAATGGTGATAATGATGATAATGACGATAATCATGATAATGATGATAATGATGATATTGGAGATAATGATGATAATGATGATAATGATGATAGTGATTGTAATGATGACAATGATGATAGTGATGATAATGATGATAGTGATGATAATGATGATTGTGATGATAATGATGATAATGATAATAATGATGACAATGATGATAATGGTGATAATGATGATAATAATGATTATGATGATAATGATGATTATGATGATAATGCTGATAATGATGATAATGATGATAATGATGATGATAATAATGTTGATAATGATGATGATAATGATGATGATAATGATGTTGATAATGATGATGATAATGATGATAATGATGATAATAATGATACTGATGATAACGATGATAATGATGAAAATGATGTTAATGATGATAATGATGATAATGATGATAATGATGATAGTGATGATAATGATGATATTCGAAATAATGATGACAATGATGATAATGATGATAATGATGATAATTATGATCATGATGATAATGATGATAATGGTGATAATGATGATAATGATGATAATGATGATAATGATGATAATGACGATAATGATGATAATGATGATAATGATGATAATGATGATAATGATGTTAATGGTGATAATGATGATAATGATGATAATGATGATAATGATGATAATGATGATAATGGTGATGATAATGATTACATTAATGATGGTGATAATGATGATAATGCTGATAATGATGATAATGAGGATAATGATGATAATGACGATAATGACGATAATGATGATAATGATGATAATGACGATAATGATGATAATGATGATAATGATGATAATGATGATAATGATGATAATGATGATATTGGAGATAATGATGATAATGATGATATTGATGATATTGGAGATAATGATGATAATGATGATATTGATGATATTGGAGATAATGATGATAATGATGATAATGTTGATAATGATGATAATGATGATAATGATGATAATGATGATAGTGATGGTAATGATGACAATGATGATAGTGATGATAATGATGATAGTGATGATAATGATGATTGTGATGATAATGATGATAATGATGATAATGGTGACAATGATGATAATGATTATAATGATGATCATGGTGATAATGATGATAATGCTGATAATGATGATAATGATGATAATGATGATAATGATGATGATGATGATAATTGTGATCATGATGATAATGATGATAATGATGATAATTATGATCATGAAGATAATGATGATAATGATGATAATTATGATCATGAAGATAATGATGATAATGATGATAGTGATGATAGTGGTGATAATGATGATAATGGTGATAATGATGATAATGATCATAATGATCATAATGATAATGGTGATAATGATGATGATGATTATGATGATGATAGTGATGATAGTGATGATAATGATGATAATGATGATAGTGATGATAATGATGATAGTGATGATAATAATGATTGTGATGATAACGATGATAATGATGATAATGATGATAATGATGATAATGATGATAATGATGATAATGATGATAATGATGATAATGATGATAATGATGATAATGGTGATGATAATGATTACATTGATGATGGTGATAATGATGATAATGCTGATAATGATGATAATGAGGATAATGATGATAATGATGATAATTATGATCATGATGATAATGATGATAATGATGATAGTGATGATAATGATGATAATGATGATAATGATGATAATGATGATAATGATGATAATGATGATAATGATGACAATGATGATAATGATTATAATGATGATAATGGTGATAATGATGATAATGCTGATAATGATGATAATGATGATAATGATGATAATGATGATAATTATGATCATGATGATAATGATGATAATGATGATAATTATGATCATGATCATAATGATGATAATGATGATAGTGATGATAGTGGTGATAATGATGATATTCGAGATAATGATTATAATGATGATAATGATGATAATGATGATAATGATGACAATGATGATGATAATGATGGCGATAATGATGATGATAATGGTGATGATAATGATGATGATAATGATGATGAAGATGATGATGATGATGATGATGATGATGATAATGATGATGATGATGATAATGATGATGATAATGATGATAATGATGATAATGATGATAATGATGATAGTGATGATAATGATGGTATTGGAGATAATGATGATAATGGTGATGATGTTGATAATGAAGATGATAATGATGATGATAATGATGACGATAATGATGACGATGATGATGGTGATGATGATGATGATCATCATAATGACGATGATTATGGAGATGATGATGATAATGATGAAGATGATGATGATGGTGATAATGATGATGATAATGATAATGATGATAATGATGATGATAATTATGATAATGATGATAATGATGATAATGATGATAATGATGATAGTGATGATAATGATGATATTGGAGATAATGATAATGGTGATGATGATGATAATGGTGATGATGATGATAATGATGATGATAATGATGATGATGATGATGATAATGATGATGATAATGATGATAATGATGATAATGATGATAATGATGATAATGATGATAATGATGATAATGATGATAATGATGATAACGATGATAATGATGATAATGATGATAATCATGATAATTATGATCATGATTATAATGACGATAATGATGATAATGATGATAATGATGACAATGATGATCATGATGATAATGATGATAATGGTGATAATGATGATAATGATGATAATGATGATAATGATGATAATGATGATAATGATGATAATGATGATAATGATGATAATGATGACAATGATGATAATGATTATAATGATGATAATGGTGATAATGATGATAATGCTGATAATGATGATAATGATGATAATGATGATAATGATGATAATGATGATAATGATGATAATTATGATCATGATGATAATGATGATAATGATGATAATTATGATCATGATGATAATGATGATAATGATGATAGTGATGATAGTGGTGATAATGATGATATTCGAGATAATGATTATAATGATGATAATGATGATAATGATGATAATGATGACAATGATGATGATAATGATGACGATAATGATGATGATAATGGTGATGATAATGATGATGATAATGATGATGATGATGATGATGATGATGATGATGATGATGATGATGATGATGATGATAATGATGATGATGATGATAATGATGATGATAATGATGATAATGATGATAATGATGATAATGATGATAGTGATGATAATGATGGTATTGCAGATAATGATGATAATGGTGATGATGATGATACTGAAGATGATAATGATGATGATAATGATGACGATAATGATGACGATGATGATGGTGATGATGATGATGATCATCATAATGACGATGATTATGGAGATGGTGATGATAATGATGAAGATGATGATGATGGTGATAATGATGATGATAATGATAATGATGATAATGATGATGATAATTATGATAATGATGATAATGATGATAATGATGATAATGATGATAGTGATGATAATGATGATATTGGAGATAATGATAATGGTGATGATGATGATAATGGTGATGATGATGATAATGATGATGATAATGATGATGATGATGATGATAATGATGATGATAATGATGATAATGATGATAATGATGATAATGATGATAATGATGATAATGATGATAATGATGATAATGATGATAACGATGATAATGATGATAATGATGATAATCATGATAATTATGATCATGATTATAATGACGATAATGATGATAATGATGATAATGATGACAATGATGATAATGATTACAATGATGACAATGGTGATAATGATGATAATGCTGATAATGATGATAATGATGATAGTGATGATAATGATGATAATGATGATAATGATGATAATGATGATAATGATGATGGTGATGATAATGATGATATTCGAAATAATGATGATAATGATGATAATGATGATAATGATGATAATGATGATAATTATGATCATGATGATAATGATGATAATGATGATAATGATGATAATCATGATAATGACGATAATGTTTATAATGATGATAACGGTGATAATGATGATAATGATCGTAATGATGATAATGATAATGGTGATAATGATGATAATGATGATGATGATGATAGTGATGATAGTGATGATAATGATGATAGTGATGATAATAATGATTGTGATGATAGTGATGATAGTGATGATAGTGATGATAGTGATGATAATGATGATGGTAATGATGATAATGATGATAATGATGATAATGATGATAATAATGATACTGATGATAACGATGATAATGATGATAATGGTGATAATGATGATAATGACGATAATGATGATAATGGTGATCATGATAATGATGATAATGATGATGATAATGATGACGATAATGATGATGATAATGGTGATAATGATGATAATGACGATAATGATGATAATGATGATAATGATGATAATGATGATATTGGAGATAATGATGATAATGATGATAATGATGATAGTGATTGTAATGATGACAATGATGATGGTGATGATAATGATGATAGTGATGATAATGATGATTGTGATGATAATGATGATAATGATAATAATGATGACAATGATGATAATGGTGATAATGACGATAATGCTGATAATGATGATAATGATGATAATGATGATAATGATGATAATTATGATCATGATGATAATGATGATAATGATGATAGTGATGATAATGATGATATTCGAAATAATGATGATAATGATGATAATGATGATAATGATGATAATGATGATAATTATGATCATGATGCTAATGATGATAATGATGATAATGATGATAATGATGATAATGATGATGATAATGGTGATGATATTGATGATGATAATGATGATGATAATGATGTTGATAATGATGATGATAATGATGATGATAATGATGATGATAATGATGATGATAATGATGATGATAATGATGATAATGACGATAATAATGATACTGATGATAATGATGATAATGATTATAATGATGATAATGGTGATAATGATGATAATGCTGATAATGATGATAATGATGATAATGATGATAATGATGATAATGATGATAATGATGATAATGATGATAATTATGATCATGATGATAATGATGATAATGATAATAATTATGATCATGATGATAATGATGATAATGATGATAGTGATGATAGTGGTGATAATGATGATATTCGAGATAATGATTATAATGATGATAATGATGATAATGATGATAATGATGACAATGATGATGATAATGATGACGATAATGATGATGATAATGGTGATGATAATGATGATGATAATGATGATGATGATGATGATGATGATGATGATGATGATGATGATGATGATAATGATGATGATGATGATAATGATGATGATAATGATGATAATGATGATAATGATGATAATGATGATAGTGATGATAATGATGGTATTGCAGATAATGATGATAATGGTGATGATGATGATACTGAAGATGATAATGATGATGATAATGATGACGATAATGATGACGATGATGATGGTGATGATGATGATGATCATCATAATGACGATGATTATGGAGATGATGATGATAATGATGAAGATGATGATGATGGTGATAATGATGATGATAATGATAATGATGATAATGATGATGATAATTATGATAATGATGATAATGATGATAATGATGATAATGATGATAGTGATGATAATGTTGATATTGGAGATAATGATGATGGTGATAATGATGATGATAATGATAATGATGATAATGATGATGATAATTATGATAATGATGATAATGATGATAATGATGATAATGATGATAGTGATGATAATGATGATATTGGAGATAATGATAATGGTGATGATGATGATAATGGTGATGATGATGATAATGATGATGATAATGATGATGATGATGATAATGATGATAATGATGATAATGGTGATAATGATGATAATGATGATAATGATAATAATGATGATAATGATGATAACGATGATAATGATGATAATGATGATAATCATGATAATTATGATCATGATTATAATGACGATAATGATGATAATGATGATAATGATGACAATGATGATCATGATGATAATGATGATAATGGTGATAATGATGATAATGATGATAATGATGATAATGATGATAATGATGATAATGATGATAATGATGATAATGATGATAATGATGACAATGATGATAATGATTATAATGATGATAATGGTGATAATGATGATAATGCTGATAATGATGATAATGCTGATAATGATGATAATGATGATAGTGATGATAATGATGATAATGATGATAATGATGATAATGATGATGGTGATGATAATGATGATATTCGAAATAATGATGATAATGATGATAATGATGATAATGATGATAATGATGATAATTATGATCATGATGATAATGATGATAATGATGATAATGATGATAATCATGATAATGACGATAATGTTTATAATGATGATAACGGTGATAATGATGATAATGATCGTAATGATGATAATGATAATGGTGATAATGATGATAATGATGATGATGATGATAGTGATGATAGTGATGATAATGATGATAGTGATGATAATAATGATTGTGATGATAGTGATGATAGTGATGATAGTGATGATAGTGATGATAATGATGATGGTAATGATGATAATGATGATAATGATGATAATGATGATAATAATGATACTGATGATAACGATGATAATGATGATAATGGTGATAATGATGATAATGACGATAATGATGATAATGGTGATCATGATAATGATGATAATGATGATGATAATGATGACGATAATGATGATGATAATGGTGATAATGATGATAATGACGATAATGATGATAATGATGATAATGATGATAATGATGATATTGGAGATAATGATGATAATGATGATAATGATGATAGTGATTGTAATGATGACAATGATGATGGTGATGATAATGATGATAGTGATGATAATGATGATTGTGATGATAATGAAGATAATGATAATAATGATGACAATGATGATAATGGTGATAATGATGATAATGCTGATAATGATGATAATGATGATAATGATGATAATGATGATAATTATGATCATGATGATAATGATGATAATGATGATAGTGATGATAATGATGATATTCGAAATAATGATGATAATGATGATAATGATGATAATGATGATAATGATGATAATTATGATCATGATGCTAATGATGATAATGATGATAATGATGATAATGATGATAATGATGATGATAATGGTGATGATATTGATGATGATAATGATGATGATAATGATGTTGATAATGATGATGATAATGATGATGATAATGATGATGATAATGATGATGATAATGATGATGATAATGATGATAATGACGATAATAATGATACTGATGATAATGATGATAATGATGAAAATGATGATAATGATGATAATGATGATAATGATGATAATGATGATAGTGATGATAATGATGATATTCGAAATAATGATGACAATGATGATAATGATGATAATGATGATAATTATGATCATGATGATAATGATGATAATGGTGATAATGATGATAATGATGATGATAATGATGATAATGATGATGATATTGATGATGATGATGATGATGATAGTGATGATGATAGTGATAATGATAGTGATGATAATGGTGATGATAATGATGATGATGATGATAATGATGATGGTAATGATGATGATAATGATGATGATAATGATGATAATGATGATAGTGGTGATAATGTTGATAATGATGGTAATAATGATTATGATGATAATGATGATTGTGATGATAATGCTGATAATGATGATAATGATGATAATGATGATGATAATGGTGATGATATTGATGATGATAATGATGATGATAATGATGACGATAATGATGATGATAATGGTGATAATGATGATAATGACGATAATCATGATAATGATGATAATGATGATATTGGAGATAATGATGATAATGATGATAATGATGATAGTGATTGTAATGATGACAATGATGATAGTGATGATAATGATGATAGTGATGATAATGATGATTGTGATGATAATGATGATAATGATAATAATGATGACAATGATGATAATGGTGATAATGATGATAATAATGATTATGATGATAATGATGATTATGATGATAATGCTGATAATGATGATAATGATGATAATGATGATGATAATAATGTTGATAATGATGATGATAATGATGATGATAATGATGTTGATAATGATGATGATAATGATGATAATGATGATAATAATGATACTGATGATAACGATGATAATGATGAAAATGATGTTAATGATGATAATGATGATAATGATGATAATGATGATAGTGATGATAATGATGATATTCGAAATAATGATGACAATGATGATAATGATGATAATGATGATAATTATGATCATGATGATAATGATGATAATGGTGATAATGATGATAATGATGATAATGATGATAATGATGATAATGACGATAATGATGATAATGATGATAATGATGATAATGATGATAAT
The DNA here is from genome assembly GCA_944738655.2 of Andrena hattorfiana. Taxonomy (NCBI): domain Eukaryota; kingdom Metazoa; phylum Arthropoda; class Insecta; order Hymenoptera; family Andrenidae; genus Andrena; species Andrena hattorfiana. The sequence continues at coordinate 34,957,287 of OX122890.1, forward strand.
GATGTTAATGGTGATAATGATGATAATGATGATAATGATGATAATGATGATAATGATGATAATGGTGATGATAATGATTACATTAATGATGGTGATAATGATGATAATGCTGATAATGATGATAATGAGGATAATGATGATAATGACGATAATGACGATAATGATGATAATGATGATAATGACGATAATGATGATAATGATGATAATGATGATAATGATGATATTGGAGATAATGATGATAATGATGATATTGATGATATTGGAGATAATGATGATAATGATGATATTGATGATATTGGAGATAATGATGATAATGATGATAATGTTGATAATGATGATAATGATGATAATGATGATAATGATGATAGTGATGGTAATGATGACAATGATGATAGTGATGATAATGATGATAGTGATGATAATGATGATTGTGATGATAATGATGATAATGATGATAATGATGATAATGGTGACAATGATGATAATGATTATAATGATGATAATGGTGATAATGATGATAATGCTGATAATGATGATAATGATGATAATGATGATAATGATGATGATGATGATAATTGTGATCATGATGATAATGATGATAATGATGATAATTATGATCATGAAGATAATGATGATAATGATGATAATTATGATCATGAAGATAATGATGATAATGATGATAGTGATGATAGTGGTGATAATGATGATAATGGTGATAATGATGATAATGATCATAATGATCATAATGATAATGGTGATAATGATGATGATGATTATGATGATGATAGTGATGATAGTGATGATAATGATGATAATGATGATAGTGATGATAATGATGATAGTGATGATAATAATGATTGTGATGATAACGATGATAATGATGATAATGATGATAATGATGATAATGATGATAATGATGATAATGATGATAATGATGATAATGATGATAATGATGATAATGGTGATGATAATGATTACATTGATGATGGTGATAATGATGATAATGCTGATAATGATGATAATGAGGATAATGATGATAATGATGATAATTATGATCATGATGATAATGATGATAATGATGATAGTGATGATAATGATGATAATGATGATAATGATGATAATGATGATAATGATGATAATGATGATAATGATGACAATGATGATAATGATTATAATGATGATAATGGTGATAATGATGATAATGCTGATAATGATGATAATGATGATAATGATGATAATGATGATAATTATGATCATGATGATAATGATGATAATGATGATAATTATGATCATGATCATAATGATGATAATGATGATAGTGATGATAGTGGTGATAATGATGATATTCGAGATAATGATTATAATGATGATAATGATGATAATGATGATAATGATGACAATGATGATGATAATGATGGCGATAATGATGATGATAATGGTGATGATAATGATGATGATAATGATGATGATGATGATGATGATGATGATGATGATGATGATAATGATGATGATGATGATAATGATGATGATAATGATGATAATGATGATAATGATGA
>OX122890.1:34961342-34963842 GCA_944738655.2 Andrena hattorfiana
GATAATGATGATAATCATGATAATGACGATAATGTTTATAATGATGATAACGGTGATAATGATGATAATGATCGTAATGATGATAATGATAATGGTGATAATGATGATAATGATGATGATGATGATAGTGATGATAGTGATGATAATGATGATAGTGATGATAATAATGATTGTGATGATAGTGATGATAGTGATGATAGTGATGATAGTGATGATAATGATGATGGTAATGATGATAATGATGATAATGATGATAATGATGATAATAATGATACTGATGATAACGATGATAATGATGATAATGGTGATAATGATGATAATGACGATAATGATGATAATGGTGATCATGATAATGATGATAATGATGATGATAATGATGACGATAATGATGATGATAATGGTGATAATGATGATAATGACGATAATGATGATAATGATGATAATGATGATAATGATGATATTGGAGATAATGATGATAATGATGATAATGATGATAGTGATTGTAATGATGACAATGATGATGGTGATGATAATGATGATAGTGATGATAATGATGATTGTGATGATAATGATGATAATGATAATAATGATGACAATGATGATAATGGTGATAATGACGATAATGCTGATAATGATGATAATGATGATAATGATGATAATGATGATAATTATGATCATGATGATAATGATGATAATGATGATAGTGATGATAATGATGATATTCGAAATAATGATGATAATGATGATAATGATGATAATGATGATAATGATGATAATTATGATCATGATGCTAATGATGATAATGATGATAATGATGATAATGATGATAATGATGATGATAATGGTGATGATATTGATGATGATAATGATGATGATAATGATGTTGATAATGATGATGATAATGATGATGATGATAATGATGATGATAATGATGATGATAATGATGATGATAATGATGATAATGACGATAATAATGATACTGATGATAATGATGATAATGATGAAAATGATGATAATGATGATAATGATGATAATGATGATAATGATGATAGTGATGATAATGATGATATTCGAAATAATGATGACAATGATGATAATGATGATAACGATGATAATTATGATCATGATGATAATGATGATAATGGTGATAATGATGATAATGATGATGATAATGATGATAATGATGATGATATTGATGATGATGATGATGATGATAGTGATGATGATAGTGATAATGACAGTGATGATAATGGTGATGATAATGATGATGATGATGATAATGATGATGGTAATGATGATGATAATGATGATGATAATGATGATAATGATGATAGTGGTGATAATGTTGATAATGATGATAATAATGATTATGATGATAATGATGATTGTGATGATAATGCTGATAATGATGATAATGATGATAATGATGATGATAATGGTGATGATATTGATGATGATAATGATGATGATAATGATGACGATAATGATGATGATAATGGTGATAATGATGATAATGACGATAATCATGATAATGATGATAATGATGATAATGATGATATTGGAGATAATGATGATAATGATGATAATGATGATAGTGATTGTAATGATGACAATGATGATAGTGATGATAATGATGATAGTGATGATAATGATGATTGTGATGATAATGATGATAATGATAATAATGATGACAATAATGATAATGGTGATAATGATGATAATGCTGATACTGATGATAATGATGATAATGATGATAATGATGATAATTATGATCATGATGATAATGATGATAATGATGATAGTGATGATAATGATGATATTCGAAATAATGATGATAATGATGATAATGATGATAATGATGATAATGATGATAATTATGATCATGATGCTAATGATGATAATGATGATAATGATGATAATGATGATAATGATGATGATAATGGTGATGATATTGATGATGATAATGATGATGATAATGATGTTGATAATGATGATGATAATGATGATGATAATGATGATGATAATGATGATGATAATGATGATGATAATGATGATAATGATGATAATAATGATACTGATGATAATGATGATAATGATGATAATGATGATAATGATGATAATGGTGATGATAATGATTACATTGATGATGGTGATAATGATGATAATGCTGATAATGATGATAATGAGGATAATGATGATAATGATGATAATTATGATCATGATGATAATGATGATAATGATGATAGTGATGATAATGATGATAATGATGATAATGATGATAATGATGATAATGATGATAATGATGATAATGATGACAATGATGATAATGATTATAATGATGATAATGGTGATAATGATGATAATGCTGATAATGATGATAATGATGATAATGATGATAATGATGATAATTATGATCATGATGATAATGATGATAATGATGATAATTATGATCATGATCATAATGATGATAATGATGATAGTGATGATAGTGGTGATAATG
>OX122890.1:34973842-34976342 GCA_944738655.2 Andrena hattorfiana
TAATGATGATAATGATGATAGTGATTGTAATGATGACAATGATGATGGTGATGATAATGATGATAGTGATGATAATGATGATTGTGATGATAATGATGATAATGATAATAATGATGACAATGATGATAATGGTGATAATGACGATAATGCTGATAATGATGATAATGATGATAATGATGATAATGATGATAATTATGATCATGATGATAATGATGATAATGATGATAGTGATGATAATGATGATATTCGAAATAATGATGATAATGATGATAATGATGATAATGATGATAATGATGATAATTATGATCATGATGCTAATGATGATAATGATGATAATGATGATAATGATGATAATGATGATGATAATGGTGATGATATTGATGATGATAATGATGATGATAATGATGTTGATAATGAAGATGATAATGATGATGATAATGATGATGATAATGATGATGATAATGATGATGATAATGATGATAATGACGATAATAATGATACTGATGATAATGATGATAATGATGAAAATGATGATAATGATGATAATGATGATAATGATGATAATGATGATAGTGATGATAATGATGATATTCGAAATAATGATGACAATGATGATAATGATGATAATGATGATAATTATGATCATGATGATAATGATGATAATGGTGATAATGATGATAATGATGATGATAATGATGATAATGATGATGATATTGATGATGATGATGATGATGATAGTGATGATGATAGTGATAATGACAGTGATGATAATGGTGATGATAATGATGATGATGATGATAATGATGATGGTAATGATGATGATAATGATGATGATAATGATGATAATGATGATAGTGGTGATAATGTTGATAATGATGATAATAATGATTATGATGATAATGATGATTGTGATGATAATGCTGATAATGATGATAATGATGATAATGATGATGATAATGGTGATGATATTGATGATGATAATGATGATGATAATGATGACGATAATGATGATGATAATGGTGATAATGATGATAATGACGATAATCATGATAATGATGATAATGATGATAATGATGATATTGGAGATAATGATGATAATGATGATAATGATGATAGTGATTGTAATGATGACAATGATGATAGTGATGATAATGATGATAGTGATGATAATGATGATTGTGATGATAATGATGATAATGATAATAATGATGACAATAATGATAATGGTGATAATGATGATAATGCTGATAATGATGATAATGATGATAATGATGATAATGATGATAATTATGATCATGATGATAATGATGATAATGATGATAGTGATGATAATGATGATATTCGAAATAATGATGATAATGATGATAATGATGATAATGATGATAATGATGATAATTATGATCATGATGCTAATGATGATAATGATGATAATGATGATAATGATGATAATGATGATGATAATGGTGATGATATTGATGATGATAATGATGATGATAATGATGTTGATAATGATGATGATAATGATGATGATAATGATGATGATAATGATGATGATAATGATGATGATAATGATGATAATGATGATAATAATGATACTGATGATAATGATGATAATGATGATAATGATGATAATGATGATAATGGTGATGATAATGATTACATTGATGATGGTGATAATGATGATAATGCTGATAATGATGATAATGAGGATAATGATGATAATGATGATAATTATGATCATGATGATAATGATGATAATGATGATAGTGATGATAATGATGATAATGATGATAATGATGATAATGATGATAATGATGATAATGATGATAATGATGACAATGATGATAATGATTATAATGATGATAATGGTGATAATGATGATAATGCTGATAATGATGATAATGATGATAATGATGATAATGATGATAATTATGATCATGATGATAATGATGATAATGATGATAATTATGATCATGATCATAATGATGATAATGATGATAGTGATGATAGTGGTGATAATGATGATATTCGAGATAATGATTATAATGATGATAATGATGATAATGATGACAATGATGATGATAATGATGGCGATAATGATGATGATAATGTTGATGATAATGATGATGATAATGATGATGATAATGATGATGATGATGATGATAATGATGATGATGATGATAATGATGATGATAATGATGATAATGATGATAATGATGATAATGATGATAGTGATGATAATGATGGTATTGGAGATAATGATGATAATGGTGATGATGTTGATAATGAAGATGATAATGATGATGATAATGATGACGATAATGATGACGATGATGATGGTGATGATGATGATGATCATCATAATGACGATGATTATGGAGATGATGATGATAATGATGAAGATGATGATGATGGTGATAATGATGATGATAATGATAATGATGATAATGATGATGATAATTATGATAATGATGATAATGATGATAATGATGATAATGAT
>OX122890.1:34978842-35028842 GCA_944738655.2 Andrena hattorfiana
ATGATAATGATGATAATGATGATAACGATGATAATGATGATAATGATGATAATCATGATAATTATGATCATGATTATAATGACGATAATGATGATAATGATGATAATGATGACGATGATGATAATGATTATAATGATGATAATGGTGATAATGATGATAATGCTGATAATGATGATAATGATGATAGTGATGATAATGATGATAATGATGATAATGATGATAATGATGATAATGATGATGGTGATGATAATGATGATATTCGAAATAATGATGATAATGATGATAATGATGATAATGATGATAATGATGATAATTATGATCATGATGATAATGATGATAATGATGATAATGATGATAATCATGATAATGACGATAATGTTTATAATGATGATAACGGTGATAATGATGATAATGATCGTAATGATGATAATGATAATGGTGATAATGATGATAATGATGATGATGATGATAGTGATGATAGTGATGATAATGATGATAGTGATGATAATAATGATTGTGATGATAGTGATGATAGTGATGATAGTGATGATAGTGATGATAATGATGATGGTAATGATGATAATGATGATAATGATGATAATGATGATAATAATGATACTGATGATAACGATGATAATGATGATAATGGTGATAATGATGATAATGACGATAATGATGATAATGGTGATCATGATAATGATGATAATGATGATGATAATGATGACGATAATGATGATGATAATGGTGATAATGATGATAATGACGATAATGATGATAATGATGATAATGATGATAATGATGATATTGGAGATAATGATGATAATGATGATAATGATGATAGTGATTGTAATGATGACAATGATGATGGTGATGATAATGATGATAGTGATGATAATGATGATTGTGATGATAATGATGATAATGATAATAATGATGACAATGATGATAATGGTGATAATGATGATAATGCTGATAATGATGATAATGATGATAATGATGATAATGATGATAATTATGATCATGATGATAATGATGATAATGATGATAGTGATGATAATGATGATATTCGAAATAATGATGATAATGATGATAATGATGATAATGATGATAATGATGATAATTATGATCATGATGCTAATGATGATAATGATGATAATGATGATAATGATGATAATGATGATGATAATGGTGATGATATTGATGATGATAATGATGATGATAATGATGTTGATAATGATGATGATAATGATGATGATAATGATGATGATAATGATGATGATAATGATGATGATAATGATGATAATGACGATAATAATGATACTGATGATAATGATGATAATGATGAAAATGATGATAATGATGATAATGATGATAATGATGATAATGATGATAGTGATGATAATGATGATATTCGAAATAATGATGACAATGATGATAATGATGATAATGATGATAATTATGATCATGATGATAATGATGATAATGGTGATAATGATGATAATGATGATGATAATGATGATAATGATGATGATATTGATGATGATGATGATGATGATAGTGATGATGATAGTGATAATGATAGTGATGATAATGGTGATGATAATGATGATGATGATGATAATGATGATGGTAATGATGATGATAATGATGATGATAATGATGATAATGATGATAGTGGTGATAATGTTGATAATGATGGTAATAATGATTATGATGATAATGATGATTGTGATGATAATGCTGATAATGATGATAATGATGATAATGATGATGATAATGGTGATGATATTGATGATGATAATGATGATGATAATGATGACGATAATGATGATGATAATGCTGATAATGATGATAATGACGATAATCATGATAATGATGATAATGATGATAATGATGATATTGGAGATAATGATGATAATGATGATAATGATGATAGTGATTGTAATGATGACAATGATGATAGTGATGATAATGATGATAGTGATGATAATGATGATTGTGATGATAATGATGATAATGATAATAATGATGACAATGATGATAATGGTGATAATGATGATAATGCTGATAATGATGATAATGATGATAATGATGATAATGATGATAATTATGATCATGATGATAATGATGATAATGATGATAGTGATGATAATGATGATATTCGAAATAATGATGATAATGATGATAATGATGATAATGATGATAATGATGATAATTATGATCATGATGCTAATGATGATAATGATGATAATGATGATAATGATGATAATGATGATGATAATGGTGATGATATTGATGATGATAATGATGATGATAATGATGTTGATAATGATGATGATAATGATGATGATAATGGTGATGATAATGATGATGATAATGATGATGATAATGATGATAATGATGATAATAATGATACTGATGATAATGATGATAATGATGAAAATGATGATAATGATGATAGTGATGATAATGGTGATGATAATAATGATAATGATAGTGATGATGATAGTGATGACGATAGTGATGATAATGGTGATGATAATGATGATGATGATGATAATGATGATGGTAATGATGATGATAATGATGATGATAATGATGATAATGATGATAGTGGTGATAATGTTGATAATGATGATAATAATGATTATGATGATAATGATGATTATGATGATAATGCTGATAATGATGATAATGATGATAATGATGATGATAATAATGTTGATAATGATGATGATAATGATGATGATAATGATGTTGATAATGATGATGATAATGATGATAATGATGATAATAATGATACTGATGATAACGATGATAATGATGAAAATGATGTTAATGATGATAATGATGATAATGATGATAATGATGATAGTGATGATAATGATGATATTCGAAATAATGATGATATTCGAAATAATGATGACAATGATGATAATGATGATAATGATGATAATGATGATAATGATGATAATGATGATAATGATGATAATGATGATAATGATGATAATGATGATAATGATGATAACGATGATAATGATGATAATGATGATAATCATGATAATTCTGATCATGATTATAATGACGATAATGATGATAATGATGATAATGATGACAATGATGATAATGATGATATTGGAGATAATCATGATAATGATGATAATGATGATATTGGAGATAATGATGATAATGATGATAATGTTGATAATGATGATAATGACGATAATGATGATAATGATGATAATGATGATAATGACGATAATGATAATAATGATGATAATGATGATAATGATGATATTGGAGATAATGATGATAATGATGATAATGATGATAATGATGATAATGATGATAATGATGATAGTGATGATAGTGGTGATAATGATGATATTCGAGATAATGATTATGATGATGATAATGATGATAATGATGATAATGATGACAATGATGATGATAATGATGGCGATAATGATGATGATAATGGTGATGATAATGATGATGATAATGATGATGATAATGATGATGATGATGATGATGATGATGATAATGATGATGATGATGATAATGATGATGATAATGATGATAATGATGATAATGATGATGATAATGATGATGATGATGATGATGATGATAATGATGATGATGATGATAATGATGATGATAATGATGATAATGATGATAATGATGATAATGATGATAGTGATGATAATGATGGTATTGGAGATAATGATGATAATGGTGATGATGTTGATAATGAAGATGATAATGATGACGATAATGATGACGATGATGATGGTGATGATGATGATGATCATCATAATGACGATGATTATGGAGATGATGATAATGATGAAGATGATGATGATGGTGATAATGATGATGATAATGATAATGATGATAATGATGATGATAATTATGATAATGATGATAATGATGATAATGATGATAATGATGATAGTGATGATAATGATGATATTGGAGATAATGATAATGGTGATGATGATGATAATGGTGATGATGATGATAATGATGATGATAATGATGATGATGATGATGATAATGATGATGATAATGATGATAATGATGATAATGATGATAATGATGATAATGATGATAATGATGATAATGATGATAATGATGATAACGATGATAATGATGATAATGATGATAATCATGATAATTATGATCATGATTATAATGACGATAATGATGATAATGATGATAATGATGACAATGATGATCATGATGATAATGATGATAATGGTGATAATGATGATAATGATGATAATGATGATAATGATGATAATGATGATAATGATGATAATGATGATAATGATGACAATGATGATAATGATTATAATGATGATAATGGTGATAATGATGATAATGCTGATAATGATGATAATGATGATAATGATGATAATGATGATAATTATGATCATGATGATAATGATGATAATGATGATAATTATGATCATGATGATAATGATGATAATGATGATAGTGATGATAGTGGTGATAATGATGATATTCGAGATAATGATTATAATGATGATAATGATGATAATGATGATAATGATGACAATGATGATGATAATGATGACGATAATGATGATGATAATGGTGATGATAATGATGATGATAATGATGATGATGATGATGATGATGATGATGATGATGATGATGATGATAATGATGATGATGATGATAATGATGATGATGATGATGATAATGATGATAATGATGATAATGATGATAGTGATGATAATGATGGTATTGCAGATAATGATGATAATGGTGATGATGATGATACTGAATATGATAATGATGATGATAATGATGACGATAATGATGACGATGATGATGGTGATGATGATGATGATCATCATAATGACGATGATTATGGAGATGATGATGATAATGATGAAGATGATGATAATGATGATATTGGAGATAATGATAATGGTGATGATGATGATAATGGTGATGATGATGATAATGATGATGATAATGATGATGATGATGATGATAATGATGATGATAATGATGATAATGATGATAATGATGATAATGATGATATTGATGATAATGATGATAATGATGATAATGATGATAACGATGATAATGATGATAATGATGATAATCATGATAATTATGATCATGATTATAATGACGATAATGATGATAATGATGATAATGATGACAATGATGATAATGATTATAATGATGATAATGGTGATAATGATGATAATGCTGATAATGATGATAATGATGATAGTGATGATAATGATGATAATGATGATAATGATGATAATGATGATAATGATGATGGTGATGATAATGATGATATTCGAAATAATGATGATAATGATGATAATGATGATAATGATGATAATGATGATAATTATGATCATGATGATAATGATGATAATGATGATAATCATGATAATCATGATAATGACGATAATGTTTATAATGATGATAACGGTGATAATGATGATAATGATCGTAATGATGATAATGATAATGGTGATAATGATGATAATGATGATGATGATGATAGTGATGATAGTGATGATAATGATGATAGTGATGATAATAATGATTGTGATGATAGTGATGATAGTGATGATAGTGATGATAGTGATGATAATGATGATGGTAATGATGATAATGATGATAATGATGATAATGATGATAATGATAATAATGATGACAATGATGATAATGGTGATAATGATGATAATGCTGATAATTATGATAATGATGATAATGATGATAATGATGATAATTATGATCATGATGATAATGATGATAATGATGATAGTGATGATAATGATGATATTCGAAATAATGATGATAATGATGATAATGATGATAATGATGATAATGATGATAATTATGATCATGATGCTAATGATGATAATGATGATAATGATGATAATGATGATAATGATGATGATAATGGTGATGATATTGATGATGATAATGATGATGATAATGATGTTGATAATGATGATGATAATGATGATGATAATGATGATGATAATGATGATGATAATGATGATGATAATGATGATAATGATGATAATAATGATACTGATGATAATGATGATAATGATGATAATGATGATGATAATGGTGATGATATTGATGATGATAATGATGATGATAATGATGTTGATAATGATGATGATAATGATGATGATAATGATGATGATAATGATGATGATAATGATGATGATAATGATGATAATGATGATAATGATGATGATAATGGTGATGATATTGATGATGATAATGATGATGATAATGATGTTGATAATGATGATGATAATGATGATGATAATGATGCTGATAATGATGATGATAATGATGATGATAATGATGATAATGATGATAATAATGATACTGATGATAATGATGATAATGATGAAAATGATGATAATGATGATAATGATGATAATGATGATAATGATGATAGTGTTGATAATGATGATATTCGAAATAATGATGACAATGATGATAATGATGATAATGATGATAATTATGATCATGATGATAATGATGATAATGGTGATAATGATGATAATGATGATGATAATGATGATAATGATGATGATATTGATGATGATGATGATGATGATAGTGATGATGATAGTGATAATGATAGTAATAATGATAGTGGTAATGATATTGATGGTGATAGTGATGATGATAATGATGATGATAGTGATGATGATAGTGATGATGATAGTGATGATGATAGTGATGATAATGGTGATGATAATAATGATAATGATAGTGAAGATGATAGTGATGACGATAGTGATGATAATGGTGATGATAATGATGATGATGATGATAATGATGATGGTAATGATGATGATAATGATGATGATAATGATGATAATGATGATAGTGGTGATAATGTTGATAATGATGATAATAACGATTATGATGATAATGATGATTATGATGATAATGCTGATAATGATGATAATGATGATAATGATGATGATAATGGTGATGATATTGATGATGATAATGATGATGATAATGATGACGATAATGATGATGATAATGGTGATAATGATGATAATGACGATAATCATGATAATGATGATAATGATGATAATGATGATATTGGAGATAATGATGATAATGATGATAATGATGATAGTGATTGTAATGATGACAATGATGATAATGATGATAATGATGATAGTGATGATAATGATGATTGTGATGATAATGATGATAATGATGATAATGATAATAATGATGACAATGATGATAATGGTGATAATGATGATAATGCTGATAATTATGATAATGATGATAATTATGATCATGATGATAATGATGATAATGATGATAGTGATGATAATGATGATATTCGAAATAATGATGATAATGATGATGATAATGATGATGATAATGATGATGATAATGATGATGATAATGATGATAATGATGATAATAATGATACTGATGATAATGATGATAATGATGATAATGATGATGATAATGGTGATGATATTGATGATGATAATGATGATGATAATGATGTTGATAATGATGATGATAATGATGATGATAATGATGATGATAATGATGATGATACTGATGATGATAATGATGATAATGATGATAATAATGATACTGATGATAATGATGATAATGATGAAAATGATGATAATGATGATAGTGATGATAATGGTGATGATAATAATGATAATGATAGTGATGATGATAGTGATGACGATAGTGATGATAATAGTGATGATAATGATGATGATGATGATAATGATGATGGTAATGATGATGATAATGATGATGATAATGATGATAATGATGATAGTGGTGATAATGTTGATAATGATGATAATAATGATTATGATGATAATGATGATTATGATGATAATGCTGATAATGATGATAATGATGATAATGATGATGATAATAATGTTGATAATGATGATGATAATGATGATAATGATGATAATAATGATACTGATGATAACGATGATAATGATGAAAATGATGTTAATGATGATAATGATGATAATGATGATAATGATGATAGTGATGATAATGATGATATTCGAAATAATGATGACAATGATGATAATGATGATAATGCTGATAATGATGATAATGATGATAATGATGATAATGATGATAATGATGATAATGATGATAATGATGATAATGATGATAACGATGATAATGATGATAATGATGATAATCATGATAATTATGATCATGATTATAATGACGATAATGATGATAATGATGATAATGATGACAATGATGATAATGATGATATTGGAGATAATGATGATAATGATGATAATGATGATATTGGAGATAATGATGATAATGATGATAATGTTGATAATGATGATAATGACGATAATGATGATAATGATGATAATGATGATAATGACGATAATGATGATAATGATGATAATGATGATAATGATGATATTGGAGATAATGATGATAATGATGATAATGATGATAATGATGATAATGATGATAATGATGATAATGATGATAGTGATGATAGTGGTGATAATGATGATATTCGAGATAATGATTATAATGATGATAATGATGATAATGATGATAATGATGACAATGATGATGATAATGATGGCGATAATGATGATGATAATGGTGATGATAATGATGATGATAATGATGATGATAATGATGATGATGATGATGATGATGATGATAATGATGATGATGATGATAATGATGATGATAATGATGATAATGATGATAATGATGATGATAATGATGATGATGATGATGATGATGATAATGATGATGATGATGATAATGATGATGATAATGATGATAATGATGATAATGATGATAATGATGATAGTGATGATAATGATGGTATTGGAGATAATGATGATAATGGTGATGATGTTGATAATGAAGATGATAATGATGATGATAATGATGACGATAATGATGACGATGATGATGGTGATGATGATGATGATCATCATAATGACGATGATTATGGAGATGATGATGATAATGATGAAGATGATGATGATGGTGATAATGATGATGATAATGATAATGATGATAATGATGATGATAATTATGATAATGATGATAATGATGATAATGATGATAATGATGATAGTGATGATAATGATGATATTGGAGATAATGATAATGGTGATGATGATGATAATGGTGATGATGATGATAATGATGATGATAATGATGATGATGATGATGATAATGATGATGATAATGATGATAATGATGATAATGATGATAATGATGATAATGATGATAATGATGATAATGATGATAATGATGATAACGATGATAATGATGATAATGATGATAATCATGATAATTATGATCATGATTATAATGACGATAATGATGATAATGATGATAATGATGACAATGATGATCATGATGATAATGATGATAATGGTGATAATGATGATAATGATGATAATGATGATAATGATGATAATGATGATAATGATGATAATGATGATAATGATGACAATGATGATAATGATTATAATGATGATAATGGTGATAATGATGATAATGCTGATAATGATGATAATGATGATAATGATGATAATGATGATAATTATGATCATGATGATAATGATGATAATGATGATAATTATGATCATGATGATAATGATGATAATGATGATAGTGATGATAGTGGTGATAATGATGATATTCGAGATAATGATTATAATGATGATAATGATGATAATGATGATAATGATGACAATGATGATGATAATGATGACGATAATGATGATGATAATGGTGATGATAATGATGATGATAATGATGATGATGATGATGATGATGATGATGATGATGATGATGATGATGATAATGATGATGATGATGATAATGATGATGATAATGATGATAATGATGATAATGATGATAATGATGATAGTGATGATAATGATGGTATTGCAGATAATGATGATAATGGTGATGATGATGATACTGAATATGATAATGATGATGATAATGATGACGATAATGATGACGATGATGATGGTGATGATGATGATGATCATCATAATGACGATGATTATGGAGATGATGATGATAATGATGAAGATGATGATGATGGTGATAATGATGATGATAATGATAATGATGATAATGATGATGATAATTATGATAATGATGATAATGATGATAATGATGATAATGATGATAGTGATGATAATGATGATATTGGAGATAATGATAATGGTGATGATGATGATAATGGTGATGATGATGATAATGATGATGATAATGATGATGATGATGATGATAATGATGATGATAATGATGATAATGATGATAATGATGATAATGATGATAATGATGATAATGATGATAATGATGATAATGATGATAATGATGATAACGATGATAATGATGATAATGATGATAATCATGATAATTATGATCATGATTATAATGACGATAATGATGATAATGATGATAATGATGACAATGATGATAATGATTATAATGATGATAATGGTGATAATGATGATAATGCTGATAATGATGATAATGATGATAGTGATGATAATGATGATAATGATGATAATGATGATAATGATGATAATGATGATAATGATGATAATGATGATGGTGATGATAATGATGATATTCGAAATAATGATGATAATGATGATAATGATGATAATGATGATAATGATGATAATTATGATCATGATGATAATGATGATAATGATGATAATGATGATAATCATGATAATGACGATAATGTTTATAATGATGATAACGGTGATAATGATGATAATGATCGTAATGATGATAATGATAATGGTGATAATGATGATAATGATGATGATGATGATAGTGATGATAGTGATGATAATGATGATAGTGATGATAATAATGATTGTGATGATAGTGATGATAGTGATGATAGTGATGATAGTGATGATAATGATGATGGTAATGATGATAATGATGATAATGATGATAATGATGATAATAATGATACTGATGATAACGATGATAATGATGATAATGGTGATAATGATGATAATGGTGATCATGATAATGATGATAATGATGATGATAATGATGACGATAATGATGATGATAATGGTGATAATGATGATAATGACGATAATGATGATAATGATGATAATGATGATAATGATGATATTGGAGATAATGATGATAATGATGATAATGATGATAGTGATTGTAATGATGACAATGATGATAGTGATGATAATGATGATAGTGATGATAATGATGATTGTGATGATAATGATGATAATGATAATAATGATGACAATGATGATAATGGTGATAATGATGATAATGCTGATAATGATTATAATGATGATAATGATGATAATGATGATAATTATGATCATGATGATAATGATGATAATGATGATAGTGATGATAATGATGATATTCGAAATAATGATGATAATGATGATAATGATGATAATGATGATAATGATGATAATTATGATCATGATGCTAATGATGATAATGATGATAATGATGATAATGATGATAATGATGATGATAATGGTGATGATATTGATGATGATAATGATGATGATAATGATGTTGATAATGATGATGATAATGATGATGATAATGATGCTGATAATGATGATGATAATGATGATGATAATGATGATAATGATGATAATAATGATACTGATGATAATGATGATAATGATGAAAATGATGATAATGATGATAATGATGATAATGATGATAATGATGATAGTGATGATAATGATGATAATGATGATAATGATGATAATTATGATCATGATGATAATGATGATAATGATGATAGTGATGATAATGATGATATTCGAAATAATGATGATAATGATGATAATTATGATCATGAAGATAATGATGATAATGATGATAGTGATGATAGTGGTGATAATGATGATATTCGAGATAATGATTATAATGATGATAATGATGATAATGATGATAATGATGATGGTGATTATAATAATGATACTGATGATAACGATGATAATGATGATAATGGTGATAATGATGATAATGATCATAATGATCATAATGATAATGGTGATAATGATGATGATGATTATGATGATGATAGTGATGATAGTGATGATAATGATGATAGTGATGATAATGATGATAGTGATGATAATAATGATTGTGATGATAACGATGATAATGATGATAATGATGATAATGATGATAATGATGATAATGATGATAATGATGATAATGATGATAATGATGATAATGATGATAATGGTGATGATAATGATTACATTGATGATGGTGATAATGATGATAATGCTGATAATGATGATAATGAGGATAATGATGATAATGATGATAATTATGATCATGATGATAATGATGATAATGATGATAGTGATGATAATGATGATAATGATGATAATGATGATAATGATGATAATGATGATAATGATGATAATGATGACAATGATGATAATGATTATAATGATGATAATGGTGATAATGATGATAATGCTGATAATGATGATAATGATGATAATGATGATAATGATGATAATTATGATCATGATGATAATGATGATAATGATGATAATTATGATCATGATCATAATGATGATAATGATGATAGTGATGATAGTGGTGATAATGATGATATTCGAGATAATGATTATAATAATGATAATGATGATAATGATGATAATGATGACAATGATGATGATAATGATGGCGATAATGATGATGATAATGGTGATGATAATGATGATGATAATGATGATGATAATGATGATGATGATGATGATGATGATGATAATGATGATGATGATGATAATGATGATGATAATGATGATAATGATGATAATGATGATAATGATGATAGTGATGATAATGATGGTATTGGAGATAATGATGATAATGGTGATGATGTTGATAATGAAGATGATAATGATGATGATAATGATGACGATAATGATGACGATGATGATGGTGATGATGATGATGATCATCATAATGACGATGATTATGGAGATGATGATGATAATGATGAAGATGATGATGATGGTGATAATGATGATGATAATGATAATGATGATAATGATGATGATAATTATGATAATGATGATAATGATGATAATGATGATAATGATGATAGTGATGATAATGATGATGTTGGAGATAATGATAATGGTGATGATGATGATAATGGTGATGATGATGATAATGATGATGATAATGATGATGATGATGATGATAATGATGATGATAATGATGATAATGATGATAATGATGATAATGATGATAATGATGATAATGATGATAATGATGATAATGATGATAACGATGATAATGATGATAATGATGATAATCATGATAATTATGATCATGATTATAATGACGATAATGATGATAATGATGATAATGATGACAATGATGATCATGATGATAATGATGATAATGGTGATAATGATGATAATGATGATAATGATGATAATGATGATAATGATGATAATGATGATAATGATGATAATGATGACAATGATGATAATGATTATAATGATGATAATGGTGATAATGATGATAATGCTGATAATGATGATAATGATGATAATGATGATAATGATGATAATGATGATAATGATGATAATTATGATCATGATGATAATGATGATAATGATGATAATTATGATCATGATGATAATGATGATAATGATGATAGTGATGATAGTGATGATAATGATGGTATTGCAGATAATGATGATAATGGTGATGATGATGATACTGAAGATGATAATGATGATGATAATGATGACGATAATGATGACGATGATGATGGTGATGATGATGATGATCATCATAATGACGATGATTATGGAGATGATGATGATAATGATGAAGATGATGATGATGGTGATAATGATGATGATAATGATAATGATGATAATGATGATGATAATTATGATAATGATGATAATGATGATAATGATGATAATGATGATAGTGATGATAATGATGAAATTGGAGATAATGATAATGGTGATGATGATGATAATGGTGATGATGATGATAATGATGATGATAATGATGATGATGATGATGATAATGATGATGATAATGATGATAATGATGATAATGATGATAATGATGATAATGATGATAATGATGATAATGATGATAATGATGATAATGATGATAATGATGATAACGATGATAATGATGATAATGATGATAATCATGATAATTATGATCATGATTATAATGACGATAATGATGATAATGATGATAATGATGACAATGATGATAATGATTATAATGATGATAATGGTGATAATGATGATAATGCTGATAATGATGATAATGATGATAGTGATGATAATGATGATAATGATGATAATGATGATAATGATGATAATGATGATAATGATGATGGTGATGATAATGATGATATTCGAAATAATGATGATAATGATGATAATGATGATAATGATGATAATGATGATAATTATGATCATGATGATAATGATGATAATGATGATAATGATGATAATCATGATAATGACGATAATGTTTATAATGATGATAACGGTGATAATGATGATAATGATCGTAATGATGATAATGATAATGGTGATAATGATGATAATGATGATGATGATGATAGTGATGATAGTGATGATAATGATGATAGTGATGATAATAATGATTGTGATGATAGTGATGATAGTGATGATAGTGATGATAGTGATGATAATGATGATGGTAATGATGATAATGATGATAATGATGATAATGATGATAATAATGATACTGATGATAACGATGATAATGATGATAATGGTGATAATGATGATAATGACGATAATGATGATAATGGTGATCATGATAATGATGATAATGATGATGATAATGATGACGATAATGATGATGATAATGGTGATAATGATGATAATGACGATAATGATGATAATGATGATAATGATGATAATGATGATATTGGAGATAATGATGATAATGATGATAATGATGATAGTGATTGTAATGATGACAATGATGATGGTGATGATAATGATGATAGTGATGATAATGATGATTGTGATGATAATGATGATAATGATAATAATGATGACAATGATGATAATGGTGATAATGATGATAATGCTGATAATGATGATAATGATGATAATGATGATAATGATGATAATTATGATCATGATGATAATGATGATAATGATGATAGTGATGATAATGATGATATTCGAAATAATGATGATAATGATGATAATGATGATAATGATGATAATGATGATAATTATGATCATGATGCTAATGATGATAATGATGATAATGATGATAATGATGATAATGATGATGATAATGGTGATGATATTGATGATGATAATGATGATGATAATGATGTTGATAATGATGATGATAATGATGATGATAATGATGATGATAATGATGATGATAATGATGATGATAATGATGATAATGACGATAATAATGATACTGATGATAATGATGATAATGATGAAAATGATGATAATGATGATAATGATGATAATGATGATAATGATGATAGTGATGATAATGATGATATTCGAAATAATGATGACAATGATGATAATGATGATAATGATGATAATTATGATCATGATGATAATGATGATAATGGTGATAATGATGATAATGATGATGATAATGATGATAATGATGATGATAATGGTGATAATATTGATGATGATAATGATGATGATAATGATGTTGATAATGATGATGATAATGATGATGATAATGCTGATGATAATGATGATGATAATGATGATGATAATGATGATAATGACGATAATAATGATACTGATGATAATGATGATAATGATGAAAATGATGATAATGATGATGATGATGATAATTGTGATCATGATGATAATGATGATAATGATGATAATTATGATCATGAAGATAATGATGATAATGATGATAATTATGATCATGAAGATAATGATGATAATGATGATAGTGATGATAGTGGTGATAATGATGATAATGATGATAATGATGATAATGATGACAATGATGATGATAATGATGGCGATAATGATGATGATAATGGTGATGATAATGATGATGATAATGATGATGATAATGATGATGATGATGATGATGATGATGATAATGATGATGATGATGATAATGATGATGATAATGATGATAATGATGATAATGATGATAATGATGATAGTGATGATAATGATGGTATTGGAGATAATGATGATAATGGTGATGATGTTGATAATGAAGATGATAATGATGATGATAATGATGACGATAATGATGACGATGATGATGGTGATGATGATGATGATCATCATAATGACGATGATTATGGAGATGATGATGATAATGATGAAGATGATGATGATGGTGATAATGATGATGATAATGATAATGATGATAATGATGATGATAATTATGATAATGATGATAATGATGATAATGATGATAATGATGATAGTGATGATAATGATGATATTGGAGATAATGATAATGGTGATGATGATGATAATGGTGATGATGATGATAATGATGATGATAATGATGATGATGATGATGATAATGATGATGATAATGATGATAATGATGATAATGATGATAATGATGATAATGATGATAATGATGATAATGATGATAATGATGATAACGATGATAATGATGATAATGATGATAATCATGATAATTATGATCATGATTATAATGACGATAATGATGATAATGATGATAATGATGACAATGATGATCATGATGATAATGATGATAATGGTGATAATGATGATAATGATGATAATGATGATAATGATGATAATGATGATAATGATGATAATGATGATAATGATGACAATGATGATAATGATTATAATGATGATAATGGTGATAATGATGATAATGCTGATAATGATGATAATGATGATAATGATGATAATGATGATAATGATGATAATGATGATAATTATGATCATGATGATAATGATGATAATGATGATAATTATGATCATGATGATAATGATGATAATGATGATAGTGATGATAGTGGTGATAATGATGATATTCGAGATAATGATTATAATGATGATAATGATGATAATGATGATAATGATGACAATGATGATGATAATGATGACGATAATGATGATGATAATGGTGATGATAATGATGATGATAATGATGATGATGATGATGATGATGATGATGATGATGATGATGATAATGATGATGATGATGATAATGATGATGATAATGATGATAATGATGATAATGATGATAATGATGATAGTGATGATAATGATGCTATTGCAGATAATGATGATAATGGTGATGATGATGATACTGAAGATGATAATGATGATGATAATGATGACGATAATGATGACGATGATGATGGTGATGATGATGATGATCATCATAATGACGATGATTATGGAGATGATGATGATAATGATGAAGATGATGATGATGGTGATAATGATGATGATAATGATAATGATGATAATGATGATGATAATTATGATAATGATGATAATGATGATAATGATGATAATGATGATAGTGATGATAATGATGATATTGGAGATAATGATAATGGTGATGATGATGATACTGGTGATGATGATGATAATGATGATGATAATGATGATGATGATGATGATAATGATGATGATAATGATGATAATGATGATAATGATGATAATGATGATAATGATGATAATGATGATAATGATGATAATGATGATAACGATGATAATGATGATAATGATGATAATCATGATAATTATGATCATGATTATAATGACGATAATGATGATAATGATGATAATGATGACAATGATGATCATGATGATAATGATGATAATGGTGATAATGATGATAATGATGATATTGGAGATAATGATGATAATGATGATAATGATGATAGTGATTGTAATGATGACAATGATGATGGTGATGATAATGATGATAGTGATGATAATGATGATTGTGATGATAATGATGATAATGATAATAATGATGACAATGATGATAATGGTGATAATGATGATAATGCTGATAATGATGATAATGATGATAATGATGATAATGATGATAATTATGATCATGATGATAATGATGATAATGATGATAGTGATGATAATGATGATATTCGAAATAATGATGATAATGATGATAATGATGATAATGATGATAATGATGATAATTATGATCATGATGCTAATGATGATAATGATGATAATGATGATAATGATGATAATGATGATGATAATGGTGATGATATTGATGATGATAATGATGATGATAATGATGTTGATAATGATGATGATAATGATGATGATAATGATGATGATAATGATGATGATAATGATGATGATAATGATGATAATGACGATAATAATGATACTGATGATAATGATGATAATGATGAAAATGATGATAATGATGATAATGATGATAATGATGATAATGATGATAGTGATGATAATGATGATATTCGAAATAATGATGACAATGATGATAATGATGATAATGATGATAATTATGATCATGATGATAATGATGATAATGGTGATAATGATGATAATGATGATGATAATGATGATAATGATGATGATAATGGTGATGATATTGATGATGATAATGATGATGATAATGATGTTGATAATGATGATGATAATGATGATGATAATGATGATGATAATGATGATGATAATGATGATGATAATGATGATAATGACGATAATAATGATACTGATGATAATGATGATAATGATGAAAATGATGATAATGATGATGATGATGATAATTGTGATCATGATGATAATGATGATAATGATGATAATTATGATCATGAAGATAATGATGATAATGATGATAATTATGATCATGAAGATAATGATGATAATGATGATAGTGATGATAGTGGTGATAATGATGATAATGATGATAATGATGATAATGATGACAATGATGATGATAATGATGGCGATAATGATGATGATAATGGTGATGATAATGATGATGATAATGATGATGATAATGATGATGATGATGATGATGATGATGATAATGATGATGATGATGATAATGATGATGATAATGATGATAATGATGATAATGATGATAATGATGATAGTGATGATAATGATGGTATTGGAGATAATGATGATAATGGTGATGATGTTGATAATGAAGATGATAATGATGATGATAATGATGACGATAATGATGACGATGATGATGGTGATGATGATGATGATCATCATAATGACGATGATTATGGAGATGATGATGATAATGATGAAGATGATGATGATGGTGATAATGATGATGATAATGATAATGATGATAATGATGATGATAATTATGATAATGATGATAATGATGATAATGATGATAATGATGATAGTGATGATAATGATGATATTGGAGATAATGATAATGGTGATGATGATGATAATGGTGATGATGATGATAATGATGATGATAATGATGATGATGATGATGATAATGATGATGATAATGATGATAATGATGATAATGATGATAATGATGATAATGATGATAATGATGATAATGATGATAATGATGATAACGATGATAATGATGATAATGATGATAATCATGATAATTATGATCATGATTATAATGACGATAATGATGATAATGATGATAATGATGACAATGATGATCATGATGATAATGATGATAATGGTGATAATGATGATAATGATGATAATGATGATAATGATGATAATGATGATAATGATGATAATGATGATAATGATGACAATGATGATAATGATTATAATGATGATAATGGTGATAATGATGATAATGCTGATAATGATGATAATGATGATAATGATGATAATGATGATAATGATGATAATGATGATAATTATGATCATGATGATAATGATGATAATGATGATAATTATGATCATGATGATAATGATGATAATGATGATAGTGATGATAGTGGTGATAATGATGATATTCGAGATAATGATTATAATGATGATAATGATGATAATGATGATAATGATGACAATGATGATGATAATGATGACGATAATGATGATGATAATGGTGATGATAATGATGATGATAATGATGATGATGATGATGATGATGATGATGATGATGATGATGATAATGATGATGATGATGATAATGATGATGATAATGATGATAATGATGATAATGATGATAATGATGATAGTGATGATAATGATGCTATTGCAGATAATGATGATAATGGTGATGATGATGATACTGAAGATGATAATGATGATGATAATGATGACGATAATGATGACGATGATGATGGTGATGATGATGATGATCATCATAATGACGATGATTATGGAGATGATGATGATAATGATGAAGATGATGATGATGGTGATAATGATGATGATAATGATAATGATGATAATGATGATGATAATTATGATAATGATGATAATGATGATAATGATGATAATGATGATAGTGATGATAATGATGATATTGGAGATAATGATAATGGTGATGATGATGATACTGGTGATGATGATGATAATGATGATGATAATGATGATGATGATGATGATAATGATGATGATAATGATGATAATGATGATAATGATGATAATGATGATAATGATGATAATGATGATAATGATGATAATGATGATAACGATGATAATGATGATAATGATGATAATCATGATAATTATGATCATGATTATAATGACGATAATGATGATAATGATGATAATGATGACAATGATGATAATGATTATAATGATGATAATGGTGATAATGATGATAATGCTGATAATGATGATAATGATGATAGTGATGATAATGATGATAATGATGATAATGATGATAATGATGATAATGATGATGGTGATGATAATGATGATATTCGAAATAATGATGATAATGATGATAATGATGATAATGATGATAATGATGATAATTATGATCATGATGATAATGATGATAATGATGATAATGATGATAATCATGATAATGACGATAATGTTTATAATGATGATAACGGTGATAATGATGATAATGATCGGAATGATGATAATGATAATGGTGATAATGATGATAATGATGATGATGATGATAGTGATGATAGTGATGATAATGATGATAGTGATGATAATAATGATTGCGATGATAGTGATGATAGTGATGATAGTGATGATAGTGATGATAATGATGATGGTAATGATGATAATGATGATAATGATGATAATGATGATAATAATGATACTGATGATAACGATGATAATGATGATAATGGTGATAATGATGATAATGACGATAATGATGATAATGGTGATCATGATAATGCTGATAATGATGATGATAATGATGACGATAATGATGATGATAATGGTGATAATGATGATAATGACGATAATGATGATAATGATGATAATGATGATAATGATGATATTGGAGATAATGATGATAATGATGATAATGATGATAGTGATTGTAATGATGACAATGATGATGGTGATGATAATGATGATAGTGATGATAATGATGATTGTGATGATAATGATGATAATGATAATAATGATGACAATGATGATAATGGTGATAATGATGATAATGCTGATAATGATGATAATGATGATAATGATGATAATGATGATAATTATGATCATGATGATAATGATGATAATGATGATAGTGATGATAATGATGATATTCGAAATAATGATGATAATGATGATAATGATGATAATGATGATAATGATGATAATTATGATCATGATGCTAATGATGATAATGA
Organism: Andrena hattorfiana; assembly: GCA_944738655.2. Lineage (NCBI taxonomy): Eukaryota > Metazoa > Arthropoda > Insecta > Hymenoptera > Andrenidae > Andrena > Andrena hattorfiana. Next base: position 35,000,756 of record OX122890.1, read on the forward strand.
TGATAATGATGATAATGATGATAATGATGATGATAATGGTGATGATATTGATGATGATAATGATGATGATAATGATGTTGATAATGATGATGATAATGATGATGATAATGATGATGATAATGATGATGATAATGATGATGATAATGATGATAATGACGATAATAATGATACTGATGATAATGATGATAATGATGAAAATGATGATAATGATGATAATGATGATAATGATGATAATGATGATAGTGATGATAATGATGATATTCGAAATAATGATGACAATGATGATAATGATGATAATGATGATAATTATGATCATGATGATAATGATGATAATGGTGATAATGATGATAATGATGATGATAATGATGATAATGATGATGATATTGATGATGATGATGATGATGATAGTGATGATGATAGTGATAATGATAGTGATGATAATGGTCATGATAATGATGATGATGATGATAATGATGATGGTAATGATGATGATAATGATGATGATAATGATGATAATGATGATAGTGGTGATAATGTTGATAATGATGATAATAATGATTATGATGATAATGATGATTGTGATGATAATGCTGATAATGATGATAATGATGATAATGATGATGATAATGGTGATCATGATAATGCTGATAATGATGATGATAATGATGACGATAATGATGATGATAATGGTGATAATGATGATAATGACGATAATGATGATAATGATGATAATGATGATAATGATGATATTGGAGATAATGATGATAATGATGATAATGATGATAGTGATTGTAATGATGACAATGATGATAGTGATGATAATGATGATAGTGATGATAATGATGATTGTGATGATAATGATGATAATGATAATAATGATGACAATGATGATAGTGGTGATAATGATGATAATGCTGATAATGATGATAATGATGATAATGATGATAATGATGATAATTATGATCATGATGATAATGATGATAATGATGATAGTGATGATAATGATGATATTCGAAATAATGATGATAATGATGATAATGATGATAATGATGATAATAATGATAATTATGATCATGATGCTAATGATGATAATGATGATAATGATGATAATGATGATAATGATGATGATAATGGTGATGATATTGATGATGATAATGATGATGATAATGATGATGATAATGATGATGATAATGATGATGATAATGATGATGATAATGATGATGATAATGATGATAATGATGATAATAATGGTACTGATGATAATGATGATAATGATGAAAATGATGATAATGATGATAGTGATGATAATGGTGATGATAATAATGATAATGATAGTGATGATGATAGTGATGACGATAGTGATGATAATGGTGATGATAATGATGATGATGATGATAATGATGATGGTAATGATGATGATAATGATGATGATAATGATGATAATGATGATAGTGGTGATAATGTTGATAATGATGATAATAATGATTATGATGATAATGATGATTATGATGATAATGCTGATAATGATGATAATGATGATAATGATGATGATAATAATGTTGATAATGATGATGATAATGATGATGATAATGATGTTGATAATGATGATGATAATGATGATAATGATGATAATAATGATACTGATGATAACGATGATAATGATGAAAATGATGTTAATGATGATAATGATGATAATGATGATAATGATGATAGTGATGATAATGATGATATTCGAAATAATGATGACAATGATGATAATGATGATAATGATGATAATGATGATAATGATGATAATGATGATAATGATGATAATGATGATAATGGTGATGATAATGATTACATTGATGATGGTGATAATGATGATAATGCTGATAATGATGATAATGAGGATAATGATGATAATGATGATAATTATGATCATGATGATAATGATGATAATGATGATAGTGATGATAATGATGATAATGATGATAATGATGATAATGATGATAATGATGATAATGATGATAATGATGACAATGATGATAATGATTATAATGATGATAATGGTGATAATGATGATAATGCTGATAATGATGATAATGATGATAATGATGATAATGATGATAATTATGATCATGATGATAATGATGATAATGATGATAATTGTGACCATGATCATAATGATGATAATGATGATAGTGATGATAGTGGTGATAATGATGATATTCGAGATAATGATTATAATGATGATAATGATGATAATGATGATAATGATGACAATGATGATGATAATGATGGCGATAATGATGATGATAATGGTGATGATAATGATGATGATAATGATGATGATAATGATGATGATGATGATGATGTTGATGATAATGATGATGATGATGATAATGATGATGATAATGATGATAATGATGATAATTATGATAATGATGATAGTGATGATAATGATGGTATTGGAGATAATGATGATAATGGTGATGATGTTGATAATGAAGATGATAATGATGATGATAATGATGACGATAATGATGACGATGATGATGGTGATGATGATGATGATCATCATAATGACGATGATTATGGAGATGATGATGATAATGATGAAGATGATGATGATGCTGATAATGATGATGGTGATGATAATGATGATAGTGATGATAATGATGATTGTGATGATAATGATGATAATGATAATAATGATGACAATGATGATAATGGTGATAATGATGATAATGCTGATAATGATGATAATGATGATAATGATGATAATGATGATAATTATGATCATGATGATAATGATGATAATGATGATAGTGATGATAATGATGATATTCGAAATAATGATGATAATGATGATAATGATGATAATGATGATAATGATGATAATTATGATCATGATGCTAATGATGATAATGATGATAATGATGATAATTATGATCATGATGCTAATGATGATAATGATGATAATGATGATAATGATGATAATGATGATGATAATGGTGATGATATTGATGATGATAATGATGATGATAATGATGTTGATAATGATGATGATAATGATGATAATGACGATAATAATGATACTGATGATAATGATGATAATGATGAAAATGATGATAATGATGATAATGATGATAATGATGATAATGATGATAGTGATGATAATGATGATATTCGAAATAATGATGACAATGATGATAATGATGAAAATGATGATAATTATGATCATGATGATAATGATGATAATGGTGATAATGATGATAATGATGATGATAATGATGATAATGATGATGATAATGGTGATGATATTGATGATGATAATGATGATGATAATGATGTTGATAATGATGATGATAATGATGATGATAATGATGATGATAATGATGATGATAATGATGATGATAATGATGATAATGACGATAATAATGATACTGATGATAATGATGATAATGATGAAAATGATGATAATGATGATGATGATGATAATTGTGATCATGATGATAATGATGATAATGATGATAATTATGATCATGAAGATAATGATGATAATGATGATAATTATGATCATGAAGATAATGATGATAATGATGATAGTGATGATAGTGGTGATAATGATGATAATGATGATAATGATGATAATGATGACAATGATGATGATAATGATGGCGATAATGATGATGATAATGGTGATGATAATGATGATGATAATGATGATGATAATGATGATGATGATGATGATGATGATGATAATGATGATGATGATGATAATGATGATGATAATGATGATAATGATGATAATGATGATAATGATGATAGTGATGATAATGATGGTATTGGAGATAATGATGATAATGGTGATGATGTTGATAATGAAGATGATAATGATGATGATAATGATGACGATAATGATGACGATGATGATGGTGATGATGATGATGATCATCATAATGACGATGATTATGGAGATGATGATGATAATGATGAAGATGATGATGATGGTGATAATGATGATGATAATGATAATGATGATAATGATGATGATAATTATGATAATGATGATAATGATGATAATGATGATAATGATGATAGTGATGATAATGATGATATTGGAGATAATGATAATGGTGATGATGATGATAATGGTGATGATGATGATAATGATGATGATAATGATGATGATGATGATGATAATGATGATGATAATGATGATAATGATGATAATGATGATAATGATGATAATGATGATAATGATGATAATGATGATAATGATGATAACGATGATAATGATGATAATGATGATAATCATGATAATTATGATCATGATTATAATGACGATAATGATGATAATGATGATAATGATGACAATGATGATCATGATGATAATGATGATAATGGTGATAATGATGATAATGATGATAATGATGATAATGATGATAATGATGATAATGATGATAATGATGATAATGATGACAATGATGATAATGATTATAATGATGATAATGGTGATAATGATGATAATGCTGATAATGATGATAATGATGATAATGATGATAATGATGATAATGATGATAATGATGATAATTATGATCATGATGATAATGATGATAATGATGATAATTATGATCATGATGATAATGATGATAATGATGATAGTGATGATAGTGGTGATAATGATGATATTCGAGATAATGATTATAATGATGATAATGATGATAATGATGATAATGATGACAATGATGATGATAATGATGACGATAATGATGATGATAATGGTGATGATAATGATGATGATAATGATGATGATGATGATGATGATGATGATGATGATGATGATGATAATGATGATGATGATGATAATGATGATGATAATGATGATAATGATGATAATGATGATAATGATGATAGTGATGATAATGATGCTATTGCAGATAATGATGATAATGGTGATGATGATGATACTGAAGATGATAATGATGATGATAATGATGACGATAATGATGACGATGATGATGGTGATGATGATGATGATCATCATAATGACGATGATTATGGAGATGATGATGATAATGATGAAGATGATGATGATGGTGATAATGATGATGATAATGATAATGATGATAATGATGATGATAATTATGATAATGATGATAATGATGATAATGATGATAATGATGATAGTGATGATAATGATGATATTGGAGATAATGATAATGGTGATGATGATGATACTGGTGATGATGATGATAATGATGATGATAATGATGATGATGATGATGATAATGATGATGATAATGATGATAATGATGATAATGATGATAATGATGATAATGATGATAATGATGATAATGATGATAATGATGATAACGATGATAATGATGATAATGATGATAATCATGATAATTATGATCATGATTATAATGACGATAATGATGATAATGATGATAATGATGACAATGATGATAATGATTATAATGATGATAATGGTGATAATGATGATAATGCTGATAATGATGATAATGATGATAGTGATGATAATGATGATAATGATGATAATGATGATAATGATGATAATGATGATGGTGATGATAATGATGATATTCGAAATAATGATGATAATGATGATAATGATGATAATGATGATAATGATGATAATTATGATCATGATGATAATGATGATAATGATGATAATGATGATAATCATGATAATGACGATAATGTTTATAATGATGATAACGGTGATAATGATGATAATGATCGGAATGATGATAATGATAATGGTGATAATGATGATAATGATGATGATGATGATAGTGATGATAGTGATGATAATGATGATAGTGATGATAATAATGATTGCGATGATAGTGATGATAGTGATGATAGTGATGATAGTGATGATAATGATGATGGTAATGATGATAATGATGATAATGATGATAATGATGATAATAATGATACTGATGATAACGATGATAATGATGATAATGGTGATAATGATGATAATGACGATAATGATGATAATGGTGATCATGATAATGCTGATAATGATGATGATAATGATGACGATAATGATGATGATAATGGTGATAATGATGATAATGACGATAATGATGATAATGATGATAATGATGATAATGATGATATTGGAGATAATGATGATAATGATGATAATGATGATAGTGATTGTAATGATGACAATGATGATGGTGATGATAATGATGATAGTGATGATAATGATGATTGTGATGATAATGATGATAATGATAATAATGATGACAATGATGATAATGGTGATAATGATGATAATGCTGATAATGATGATAATGATGATAATGATGATAATGATGATAATTATGATCATGATGATAATGATGATAATGATGATAGTGATGATAATGATGATATTCGAAATAATGATGATAATGATGATAATGATGATAATGATGATAATGATGATAATTATGATCATGATGCTAATGATGATAATGATGATAATGATGATAATGATGATAATGATGATGATAATGGTGATGATATTGATGATGATAATGATGATGATAATGATGTTGATAATGATGATGATAATGATGATGATAATGATGATGATAATGATGATGATAATGATGATGATAATGATGATAATGACGATAATAATGATACTGATGATAATGATGATAATGATGAAAATGATGATAATGATGATAATGATGATAATGATGATAATGATGATAGTGATGATAATGATGATATTCGAAATAATGATGACAATGATGATAATGATGATAATGATGATAATTATGATCATGATGATAATGATGATAATGGTGATAATGATGATAATGATGATGATAATGATGATAATGATGATGATATTGATGATGATGATGATGATGATAGTGATGATGATAGTGATAATGATAGTGATGATAATGGTGATGATAATGATGATGATGATGATAATGATGATGGTAATGATGATGATAATGATGATGATAATGATGATAATGATGATAGTGGTGATAATGTTGATAATGATGATAATAATGATTATGATGATAATGATGATTGTGATGATAATGCTGATAATGATGATAATGATGATAATGATGATGATAATGGTGATCATGATAATGCTGATAATGATGATGATAATGATGACGATAATGATGATGATAATGGTGATAATGATGATAATGACGATAATGATGATAATGATGATAATGATGATAATGATGATATTGGAGATAATGATGATAATGATGATAATGATGATAGTGATTGTAATGATGACAATGATGATAGTGATGATAATGATGATAGTGATGATAATGATGATTGTGATGATAATGATGATAATGATAATAATGATGACAATGATGATAGTGGTGATAATGATGATAATGCTGATAATGATGATAATGATGATAATGATGATAATGATGATAATTATGATCATGATGATAATGATGATAATGATGATAGTGATGATAATGATGATATTCGAAATAATGATGATAATGATGATAATGATGATAATGATGATAATAATGATAATTATGATCATGATGCTAATGATGATAATGATGATAATGATGATAATGATGATAATGATGATGATAATGGTGATGATATTGATGATGATAATGATGATGATAATGATGATGATAATGATGATGATAATGATGATGATAATGATGATGATAATGATGATGATAATGATGATAATGATGATAATAATGGTACTGATGATAATGATGATAATGATGAAAATGATGATAATGATGATAGTGATGATAATGGTGATGATAATAATGATAATGATAGTGATGATGATAGTGATGACGATAGTGATGATAATGGTGATGATAATGATGATGATGATGATAATGATGATGGTAATGATGATGATAATGATGATGATAATGATGATAATGATGATAGTGGTGATAATGTTGATAATGATGATAATAATGATTATGATGATAATGATGATTATGATGATAATGCTGATAATGATGATAATGATGATAATGATGATGATAATAATGTTGATAATGATGATGATAATGATGATGATAATGATGTTGATAATGATGATGATAATGATGATAATGATGATAATAATGATACTGATGATAACGATGATAATGATGAAAATGATGTTAATGATGATAATGATGATAATGATGATAATGATGATAGTGATGATAATGATGATATTCGAAATAATGATGACAATGATGATAATGATGATAATGATGATAATGATGATAATGATGATAATGATGATAATGATGATAATGATGATAATGGTGATGATAATGATTACATTGATGATGGTGATAATGATGATAATGCTGATAATGATGATAATGAGGATAATGATGATAATGATGATAATTATGATCATGATGATAATGATGATAATGATGATAGTGATGATAATGATGATAATGATGATAATGATGATAATGATGATAATGATGATAATGATGATAATGATGACAATGATGATAATGATTATAATGATGATAATGGTGATAATGATGATAATGCTGATAATGATGATAATGATGATAATGATGATAATGATGATAATTATGATCATGATGATAATGATGATAATGATGATAATTGTGACCATGATCATAATGATGATAATGATGATAGTGATGATAGTGGTGATAATGATGATATTCGAGATAATGATTATAATGATGATAATGATGATAATGATGATAATGATGACAATGATGATGATAATGATGGCGATAATGATGATGATAATGGTGATGATAATGATGATGATAATGATGATGATAATGATGATGATGATGATGATGTTGATGATAATGATGATGATGATGATAATGATGATGATAATGATGATAATGATGATAATTATGATAATGATGATAGTGATGATAATGATGGTATTGGAGATAATGATGATAATGGTGATGATGTTGATAATGAAGATGATAATGATGATGATAATGATGACGATAATGATGACGATGATGATGGTGATGATGGTGATGATCATCATAATGACGATGATTATGGAGATGATGATGATAATGATGAAGATGATGATGATGCTGATAATGATGATGGTGATGATAATGATGATAGTGATGATAATGATGATTGTGATGATAATGATGATAATGATAATAATGATGACAATGATGATAATGGTGATAATGATGATAATGCTGATAATGATGATAATGATGATAATGATGATAATGATGATAATTATGATCATGATGATAATGATGATAATGATGATAGTGATGATAATGATGATATTCGAAATAATGATGATAATGATGATAATGATGATAATGATGATAATGATGATAATTATGATCATGATGCTAATGATGATAATGATGATAATGATGATAATTATGATCATGATGCTAATGATGATAATGATGATAATGATGATAATGATGATAATGATGATGATAATGGTGATGATATTGATGATGATAATGATGATGATAATGATGTTGATAATGATGATGATAATGATGATAATGACGATAATAATGATACTGATGATAATGATGATAATGATGAAAATGATGATAATGATGATAATGATGATAATGATGATAATGATGATAGTGATGATAATGATGATATTCGAAATAATGATGACAATGATGATAATGATGAAAATGATGATAATTATGATCATGATGATAATGATGATAATGGTGATAATGATGATAATGATGATGATAATGATGATAATGATGATGATAATGGTGATGATATTGATGATGATAATGATGATGATAATGATGTTGATAATGATGATGATAATGATGATGATAATGATGATGATAATGATGATGATAATGATGATGATAATGATGATAATGACGATAATAATGATACTGATGATAATGATGATAATGATGAAAATGATGATAATGATGATGATGATGATAATTGTGATCATGATGATAATGATGATAATGATGATAATTATGATCATGAAGATAATGATGATAATGATGATAATTATGATCATGAAGATAATGATGATAATGATGATAGTGATGATAGTGGTGATAATGATGATAATGATGATAATGATGATAATGATGACAATGATGATGATAATGATGGCGATAATGATGATGATAATGGTGATGATAATGATGATGATAATGATGATGATAATGATGATGATGATGATGATGATGATGATAATGATGATGATGATGATAATGATGATGATAATGATGATAATGATGATAATGATGATAATGATGATAGTGATGATAATGATGGTATTGGAGATAATGATGATAATGGTGATGATGTTGATAATGAAGATGATAATGATGATGATAATGATGACGATAATGATGACGATGATGATGGTGATGATGATGATGATCATCATAATGACGATGATTATGGAGATGATGATGATAATGATGAAGATGATGATGATGGTGATAATGATGATGATAATGATAATGATGATAATGATGATGATAATTATGATAATGATGATAATGATGATAATGATGATAATGATGATAGTGATGATAATGATGATATTGGAGATAATGATAATGGTGATGATGATGATAATGGTGATGATGATGATAATGATGATGATAATGATGATGATGATGATGATAATGATGATGATAATGATGATAATGATGATAATGATGATAATGATGATAATGATGATAATGATGATAATGATGATAATGATGATAACGATGATAATGATGATAATGATGATAATCATGATAATTATGATCATGATTATAATGACGATAATGATGATAATGATGATAATGATGACAATGATGATCATGATGATAATGATGATAATGGTGATAATGATGATAATGATGATAATGATGATAATGATGATAATGATGATAATGATGATAATGATGATAATGATGACAATGATGATAATGATTATAATGATGATAATGGTGATAATGATGATAATGCTGATAATGATGATAATGATGATAATGATGATAATGATGATAATGATGATAATGATGATAATTATGATCATGATGATAATGATGATAATGATGATAATTATGATCATGATGATAATGATGATAATGATGATAGTGATGATAGTGGTGATAATGATGATATTCGAGATAATGATTATAATGATGATAATGATGATAATGATGATAATGATGACAATGATGATGATAATGATGACGATAATGATGATGATAATGGTGATGATAATGATGATGATAATGATGATGATGATGATGATGATGATGATGATGATGATGATGATAATGATGATGATGATGATAATGATGATGATAATGATGATAATGATGATAATGATGATAATGATGATAGTGATGATAATGATGCTATTGCAGATAATGATGATAATGGTGATGATGATGATACTGAAGATGATAATGATGATGATAATGATGACGATAATGATGACGATGATGATGGTGATGATGATGATGATCATCATAATGACGATGATTATGGAGATGATGATGATAATGATGAAGATGATGATGATGGTGATAATGATGATGATAATGATAATGATGATAATGATGATGATAATTATGATAATGATGATAATGATGATAATGATGATAATGATGATAGTGATGATAATGATGATATTGGAGATAATGATAATGGTGATGATGATGATACTGGTGATGATGATGATAATGATGATGATAATGATGATGATGATGATGATAATGATGATATTCGAAATAATGATGACAATGATGATAATGATGATAATGATGATAATTATGATCATGATGATAATGATGATAATGGTGATAATGATGATAATGATGATGATAATGATGATAATGATGATGATATTGATGATGATGATGATGATGATAGTGATGATGATAGTGATAATGATAGTGATGATAATGGTGATGATAATGATGATGATGATGATAATGATGATGGTAATGATGATGATAATGATGATGATAATGATGATAATGATGATAGTGGTGATAATGTTGATAATGATGATAATAATGATTATGATGATAATGATGATTGTGATGATAATGCTGATAATGATGATAATGATGATAATGATGATGATAATGGTGATGATATTGATGATGATAATGATGATGATAATGATGACGATAATGATGATGATAATGGTGATAATGATGATAATGACGATAATCATGATAATGATGATAATGATGATAATGATGATATTGGAGATAATGATGATAATGATGATAATGATGATAGTGATTGTAATGATGACAATGATGATAGTGATGATAATGATGATAGTGATGATAATGATGATTGTGATGATAATGATGATAATGATAATAATGATGACAATGATGATAGTGGTGATAATGATGATAATGCTGATAATGATGATAATGATGATAATGATGATAATGATGATAATTATGATCATGATGATAATGATGATAATGATGATAGTGATGATAATGATGATATTCGAAATAATGATGATAATGATGATAATGATGATAATGATGATAATAATGATAATTATGATCATGATGCTAATGATGATAATGATGATAATGATGATAATGATGATAATGATGATGATAATGGTGATGATATTGATGATGATAATGATGATGATAATGATGATGATAATGATGATGATAATGATGATGATAATGATGATGATAATGATGATGATAATGATGATAATGATGATAATAATGGTACTGATGATAATGATGATAATGATGAAAATGATGATAATGATGATAGTGATGATAATGGTGATGATAATAATGATAATGATAGTGATGATGATAGTGATGACGATAGTGATGATAATGGTGATGATAATGATGATGATGATGATAATGATGATGGTAATGATGATGATAATGATGATGATAATGATGATAATGATGATAGTGGTGATAATGTTGATAATGATGATAATAATGATTATGATGATAATGATGATTATGATGATAATGCTGATAATGATGATAATGATGATAATGATGATGATAATAATGTTGATAATGATGATGATAATGATGATGATAATGATGTTGATAATGATGATGATAATGATGATAATGATGATAATAATGATACTGATGATAACGATGATAATGATGAAAATGATGTTAATGATGATAATGATGATAATGATGATAATGATGATAGTGATGATAATGATGATATTCGAAATAATGATGACAATGATGATAATGATGATAATGATGATAATGATGATAATGATGATAATGATGATAATGATGATAATGATGATAATGGTGATGATAATGATTACATTGATGATGGTGATAATGATGATAATGCTGATAATGATGATAATGAGGATAATGATGATAATGATGATAATTATGATCATGATGATAATGATGATAATGATGATAGTGATGATAATGATGATAATGATGATAATGATGATAATGATGATAATGATGATAATGATGATAATGATGACAATGATGATAATGATTATAATGATGATAATGGTGATAATGATGATAATGCTGATAATGATGATAATGATGATAATGATGATAATGATGATAATTATGATCATGATGATAATGATGATAATGATGATAATTGTGACCATGATCATAATGATGATAATGATGATAGTGATGATAGTGGTGATAATGATGATATTCGAGATAATGATTATAATGATGATAATGATGATAATGATGATAATGATGACAATGATGATGATAATGATGGCGATAATGATGATGATAATGGTGATGATAATGATGATGATAATGATGATGATAATGATGATGATGATGATGATGTTGATGATAATGATGATGATGATGATAATGATGATGATAATGATGATAATGATGATAATTATGATAATGATGATAGTGATGATAATGATGGTATTGGAGATAATGATGATAATGGTGATGATGTTGATAATGAAGATGATAATGATGATGATAATGATGACGATAATGATGACGATGATGATGGTGATGATGATGATGATCATCATAATGACGATGATTATGGAGATGATGATGATAATGATGAAGATGATGATGATGCTGATAATGATGATGATAATGATAATGATGATAATGATGATGATAATTATGATAATGATGATAATGATGATAATGATGATAATGATGATAGTGATGATAATGATGATATTGGAGATAATGATAATGGTGATGATGATGATAATGGTGATGATGATGATAATGATGATGATAATGATGATCATGATGATGATAATGATGATGATAATGATGATAATGATGATAATGATGATAATGATGATAATGATGATAATGATGATAATGATGATAATGATGATAACGATGATAATGATGATAATGATGATAATCATGATAATTATGATTATGATTATAATGACGATAATGATGATAATGATGATAATGATGACAATGATGATCATGATGATAATGATGATAATGGTGATAATGTTGATAATGATGATAATGATGATAATGATGATAATGATGATAATGATGATAATGATGATAATGATGACAATGATGATAATGATTATAATGATGATAATGGTGATAATGATGATAATGCTGATAATGATGATAATGATGATAATGATGATAATGATGATAATTATGATCATGATGATAATGATGATAATGATGATAATTATGATCATGATGATAATGATGATAATGATGATAGTGATGATAGTGGTGATAATGATGATATTCGAGATAATGATTATAATGATGATAATGATGATAATGATGATAATGATGACAATGATGATGATAATGATGACGATAATGATGATGATAATGGTGATGATAATGATGATGATAATGATGATGATGATGATGATGATGATGATGATGATTATGATGATAATGATGATGATGATGATAATGATGATGATAATGATGATAATGATGATAATGATGATAATGATGATAGTGATGATAATGATGGTATTGCAGATAATGATGATAATGGTGATGATGATGATACTGAAGATGATAATGATGATGATAATGATGACGATAATGATGACGATGATGATGGTGATGATGATGATGATCATCATAATGACGATGATTATGGAGATGATGATGATAATGATGAAGATGATGATGATGGTGATAATGATGATGATAATGATAATGATGATAATGATGATGATAATTATGATAATGATGATAAAGATGATGATGATGATAATGATGATAGTGATGATAATGATGATATTGGAGATAATGATAATGGTGATGATGATGATAATGGTGATGATGATGATAATGATGATGATAATGATGATGATGATGATGATAATGATGATGATAATGATGATAATGATGATAATGATGATAATGATGATAATGACGATAATGATGATAATGATGATAATGATGACAATGATGATAATGATTATAATGATGATAATGGTGATAATGATGATAATGCTGATAATGATGATAATGATGATAGTGATGATAATGATGATAATGATGTTAATGATGATAATGATGATAATGATGATGGTGATGATAATGATGATATTCGAAATAATGATGATAATGATGATAATGATGATAATGATGATAATTATGATCATGATGATAATGATGATAATGATGATAATGATGATAATCATGATAATGACGATAATGTTTATAATGATGATAACGGTGATAATGATGATAATGATCGTAATGATGATAATGATAATGGTGATAATGATGATAATGATGATGATGATGATAGTGATGATAGTGATGATAATGATGATAGTGATGATAATAATGATTGTGATGATAGTGATGATAGTGATGATAGTGATGATAGTGATGATAATGATGATGGTAATGATGATAATGATGATAATGATGATAATGATGATAATAATGATACTGATGGTAACGATGATAATGATGATAATGGTGATAATGATGATAATGACGATAATGATGATAATGGTGATCATGATAATGATGATAATGATGATGATAATGATGACGATAATGATGATGATAATGGTGATAATGATGATAATGACGATAATGATGATAATGATGATAATGATGATAATGATGATATTGGAGATAATGATGATAATGATGATAATGATGATAGTGATTGTAATGATGACAATGATGATAGTGATGATAATGATGATAGTGATGATAATGATGATTGTGATGATAATGATGATAATGATAATAATGATGACAATGATGATAATGGTGATAATGATGATAATGCTGATAATGATGATAATGATGATAATGATGATAATGATGATAATTATGATCATGATGATAATGATGATAATGATGATAGTGATGATAATGATGATATTCGAAATAATGATGATAATGATGATAATGATGATATTGATGATAATGATGATAATTATGATCATGATGCTAATGATGATAATGATGATAATGATGATAATGATGATAATGATGATGATAATGGTGATGATATTGATGATGATAATGATGATGATAATGATGTTGATAATGATGATGATAATGATGATGATAATGATGATGATAATGATGATGATAATGATGATGATAATGATGATAATGATGATAATAATGATACTGATGATAATGATGATAATGATGAAAATGATGATAATGATGATAATGATGATAATGATGATAATGATGATAGTGATGATAATGATGATATTCGAAATAATGATGACAATGATGATAATGATGATAATGATGATAATTATGATCATGATGATAATGATGATAATGGTGATAATGATGGTAATGATGATGATAATGATGATAATGATGATGATATTGATGATGATGATGATGATGATAGTGATGATGATAGTGATAATGATAGTAATAATGATAGTGGTAATGATATTGATGGTGATAGTGATGATGATAATGATGATGATAGTGATGATGATAGTGATGATGATAGTGATGATGATAGTGATGATAATGGTGCTGATAATAATGATAATGATAGTGATGATGATAGTCATGACGATAGTGATGATAATGGTGATGATAATGATGATGATGATAATGATGATGGTAATGATGATGATAATGATGATGATAATGATGATAATGATGATAGTGGTGATAATGTTGATAATGATGATAATAATGATTATGATGATAATGATGATTATGATGATAATGCTGATAATGATGATAATGATGATAATGATGATGATAATGGTGATGATATTGATGATGATAATGATGATGATAATGATGACGATAATGATGATGATAATGGTGATAATGATGATAATGACGATAATCATGATAATGATGATAATGATGATAATGATGATATTGGAGATAATGATGATAATGATGATAATGATGATAGTGATTGTAATGATGACAATGATGATAGTGATGATAATGATGATAGTGATGATAATGATGATTGTGATGATAATGATGATAATGATAATAATGATGACAGTGATGATAATGGTGATAATGATGATAATGCTGATAATGATGATAATGATGATAATGATGATAATGATGATAATTATGATCATGATGATAATGATGATAATGATGATAGTGATGATAATGATGATATTCGAAATAATGATGGTAATGATGATAATGATGATAATGATGATAATGATGATAATTATGATCATGATGCTAATGATGATAATGATGATAATGATGATAATGATGATAATGATGATAATGATGATGATAATAATGTTGATAATGATGATGATAATGATGATGATAATGATGTTGATAATGATGATGATAATGATGATAATAATGATACTGATGATAACGATGATAATGATGAAAATGATGTTAATGATGATAATGATGATAATGATGATAATGATGATAGTGATGATAATGACGATATTCGAAATAATGATGACAATGATGATAATGATGATAATGATGATAATTATGATCATGATGATAATGATGATAATGGTGATAATGATGATAATGATGATAATGATGATAATGACGATAATGATGATAATGATGATAATGATGATAATGATGATAATGATGTTAATGGTGATAATGATGATAATGATGATAATGATGATAATGATGATAATGATGATAATGGTGATAGTGATGATAATGGTGATGATAATAATGATAATGATAGTGATGATGATAGTGATGACGATAGTGATGATAATGGTGATGATAATGATGATGATGATGATAATGATGATGGTAATGATGATGATAATGATGATGATAATGATGATAATGATGATAGTGGTGATAATGTTGATAATGATGATAATAATGATTATGATGATAATGATGATTATGATGATAATGCTGATAATGATGATAATGATGATAATGATGATGATAATAATGTTGATAATGATGATGATAATGATGATGATAATGATGTTGATAATGATGATGATAATGATGATAATAATGATACTGATGATAACGATGATAATGATGAAAATGATGTTAATGATGATAATGATGATAATGATGATAATGATGATAGTGATGATAATGATGATATTCGAAATAATGATGACAATGATGATAATGATGATAATGATGATAATGTTGATAATGATGATAATGATGATAATGATGGTAATGATGATAGTGATGGTAATGATGACAATGATGATAGTGATGATAATGATGATAGTGATGATAATGATGATTGTGATGATAATGATGATAATGATGATAATGGTGACAATGATGATAATGATTATAATGATGATAATGGTGATAATGATGATAATGCTGATAATGATGATAATGATGATAATGATGATAATGATGATGATGATGATAATTGTGATCATGATGATAATGATGATAATGATGATAATTATGATCATGAAGATAATGATGATAATGATGATAATTATGATCATGAAGATAATGATGATAATGATGATAGTGATGATAGTGGTGATAATGATGATATTCGAGATAATGATTATAATGATGATAATGATGATAATGATGATAATGATGATGATGATTATAATAATGATACTGATGATAACGATGATAATGATGATAATGGTGATAATGATGATAATGATCCTAATGATCATAATGATAATGGTGATAATGATGATGATGATTATGATGATGATAGTGATGATAGTGATGATAATGATGATAGTGATGATAATGATGATAGTGATGATAATAATGATTGTGATGATAACGATGATAATGATGATAATGATGATAATGATGATAATGATGATAATGATGATAATGATGATAATGATGATAATGATGATAATGATGATAATGGTGATGATAATGATTACATTGATGATGGTGATAATGATGATAATGCTGATAATGATGATAATGAGGATAATGATGATAATGATGATAATTATGATCATGATGATAATGATGATAATGATGATAGTGATGATAGTGGTGATAATGATGATATTCGAGATAATGATGACAATGATGATAATGATGATAATGATGATAATGATGATAATTATGATCATGATGATAGTAATGATGATAGTGATGACGATAGTGATGATAATGGTGATGATAATGATGATGATGATGATAATGATGATGGTAATGATGATGATAATGATGATGATAATGATGATAATGATGATAGTGGTGATAATGTTGATAATGATGATAATAATGATTATGATGATAATGATGATTATGATGATAATGATGATAATGATGATAATGATGATAATGATGATGATAATTGTGATGATATTGATGAAGATAATGATGATGATAATTATGTTGATAATGATGATGATAATGATGATGATAATGATGATGATAATGATGATGATAATGATGATAATGATGATAATAATGATAATGATGATAATAATGATAATGATGATAATTATGATAATGATGATAGTGATGATAATGATGATATTCGAGATAATGATGACAATGATGATAATGATGATAATGATGATAATTATGATCATGATGATAATGATGATAATGATGATAGTGATGATAGTGGTGATAATGATGATATTCGAGATAATGATTATAATGATGATAATGATGATAATGATGATAATGATGACAATGATGATGATAATGATGGCGATAATGATGATGATAATGGTGATGATAATGATGATGATAATGATGATGGTAATGATGATGATGATGATGATGATGATAATGATGATGATGATGATAATGATGATGATAATGATGATAATGATGATAATGATTATAATGATGATAGTGATGATAATGATGGTATTGGAGATAATGATGATAATGGTGATGATGATGATAATGAAGATGATAATGATGATGATAATTATGACGATAATGATGACGATGATGATGGTGATGATGATGATGATCATCATAATGACGATGATTATGGAGATGATGATGATAATGATGAAGATGATGATGGTGATAATGATGATGATAATGATAATGATGATAATGATGATGATAATTATGATAATGATGATAATGATGATAATGATGATAATGATGATAGTGATGATAATGATGATATTGGAGATAATGATAATGGTGATGATGATGATAATGGTGATGATGATGATAATGATGATGATAATGATGATGATGATGATAATGATGATAATGACGATAATGATGATAATGATGATAATGATGATATTGGAGATAATGATGATAATGATGATAATGATGATATTGGAGATAATGATGATAATGATGATAATGTTGATAATGATGATAATGATGATAATGATGATAATGATGATAGTGATGGTAATGATGACAATGATGATAGTGATGATAATGATGATATTCGAGATAATGATGACAATGATGATAATGATGATAATGATGATAATTATGATCATGATGATAATGATGATAATGGTGATAATGATGATAATGATGATAATGATGATAATGATGATAATGATGATAATGATGACAATGATGATAATGATTATAATGATGATAATGGTGATAATGATGATAATGCTGATAATGATGATAATGATGATAATAATGATAATGATGATAATTATGATCATGATGATAATGATGATAATGATGATAATTATGATCATGATCATAATGATGATAATGATGATAGTGATGATAGTGGTGATAATGATGATATTCGAGATAATGATTATAATGATGATAATGATGATAATGATGATAATGATGACAATGATGATGATAATGATGGCGATAATGATGATGATAATGGTGATGATAATGATGATGATAATGATGATGGTAATGATGATGATGATGATGATGATGATGATAATGATGATGATGATGATAATGATGATGATAATGATGATAATGATGATAATGATTATAATGATGATAGTGATGATAATGATGGTATTGGAGATAATGATGATAATGGTGATGATGATGATAATGAAGATGATAATGATGATGATAATTATGACGATAATGATGACGATGATGATGGTGATGATGATGATGATCATCATAATGACGATGATTATGGAGATGATGATGATAATGATGAAGATGATGATGATGGTGATAATGATGATGATAATGATAATGATGATAATGATGATGATAATTATGATAATGATGATAATGATGATAATGATGATAATGATGATAATGATGATAGTGATGATAATGATGATATTGGAGATAATGATAATGGTGATGATGATGATAATCGTGATGATGATGATAATGATGATGATAATGATGATGATGATGATGATAATGATGATGATAATGATGATAATGATGATAATGATGATAATGATGATAATGATGATAATGATGATAATGATGATAATGATGATAATGATGATAACGATGATAATGATGATAATGATGATAATCATGATAATTATGATCATGATTATAATGACGATAATGATGATAATGATGATAATGATGGCAATGATGATCATGATGATAATGATGATAATGGTGATAATGATGATAATGATGATAATGATGATAATGATGATAATGATGATAATGATGATAATGATGATAATGATGACAATGATGATAATGATTATAATGATGATAATGGTGATAATGATGATAATGCTGATCATGATGATAATGATGATAATGATGATAATGATGATAATTATGATCATGATGATAATGATGATAATGATGATAATTATGATCATGATGATAATGATGATAATGATGATAGTGATGATAGTGGTGATAATGATGATATTCGAGATAATGATTATAATGATGATAATGATGATAATGATGATAATGATGACAATGATGATGATAATGATGACGATAATGATGATGATAATGGTGATGATAATGATGATGATAATGATGATGATAATGATGATGATGATGATGATGATGATCATGATAATGATGATGATGATGATAATGATGATGATAATGATGATAATGATGATAATGATGATAATGATTATAGTGATGATAATGATGGTATTGCAGATAATGATGATAATGGTGATGATGATGATACTGAAGATGATAATGATGATGATAATGATGACGATAATGATGACGATGATGATGGTGATGATGATGATGATCATCATAATGACGATGATTATGGAGATGATGATGATAATGATGAAGATGATGATGATGGTGATAATGATGATGATAATGATAATGATGATAATGATGATGATAATTATGATAATGATGATAATGATGATAATGATGATAATGATGATAGTGATGATAATGATGATATTGGAGATAATGATAATGGTGATGATGATGATAATGGTGATGATGATGATAATGATGATGATAATGATGATGATGATGATAATGATGATAGTGATGATAATGATGATATTGGAGATAATGATAATGGTGATGATGATGATACTGGTGATGATGATGATAATGATGATGATAATGATGATGATGATGATGATAATGATGATATTCGAAATAATGATGACAATGATGATAATGATGATAATGATGATAATTATGATCATGATGATAATGATGATAATGGTGATAATGATGATAATGATGATGATAATGATGATAATGATGATGATATTGATGATGATGATGATGATGATAGTGATGATGATAGTGATAATGATAGTGATGATAATGGTGATGATAATGATGATGATGATGATAATGATGATGGTAATGATGATGATAATGATGATGATAATGATGATAATGATGATAGTGATTGTAATGATGACAATGATGATAGTGATGATAATGATGATAGTGATGATAATGATGATTGTGATGATAATGATGATAATGATAATAATGATGACAATGATGATAATGGTGATAATGATGATAATGCTGATAATGATGATAATGATGATAATGATGATAATGATGATAATTATGATCATGATGATAATGATGATAATGATGATAGTGATGATAATGATGATATTCGAAATAATGATGATAATGATGATAATGATGATATTGATGATAATGATGATAATTATGATCATGATGCTAATGATGATAATGATGATAATGATGATAATGATGATAATGATGATGATAATGGTGATGATATTGATGATGATAATGATGATGATAATGATGTTGATAATGATGATGATAATGATGATGATAATGATGATGATAATGATGATGATAATGATGATGATAATGATGATAATGATGATAATAATGATACTGATGATAATGATGATAATGATGAAAATGATGATAATGATGATAATGATGATAATGATGATAATGATGATAGTGATGATAATGATGATATTCGAAATAATGATGACAATGATGATAATGATGATAATGATGATAATTATGATCATGATGATAATGATGATAATGGTGATAATGATGATAATGATGATGATAATGATGATAATGATGATGATATTGATGATGATGATGATGATGATAGTGATGATGATAGTGATAATGATAGTAATAATGATAGTGGTAATGATATTGATGGTGATAGTGATGATGATAATGATGATGATAGTGATGATGATAGTGATGATGATAGTGATGATGATAGTGATGATAATGGTGCTGATAATAATGATAATGATAGTGATGATGATAGTCATGACGATAGTGATGATAATGGTGATGATAATGATGATGATGATAATGATGATGGTAATGATGATGATAATGATGATGATAATGATGATAATGATGATAGTGGTGATAATGTTGATAATGATGATAATAATGATTATGATGATAATGATGATTATGATGATAATGCTGATAATGATGATAATGATGATAATGATGATGATAATGGTGATGATATTGATGATGATAATGATGATGATAATGATGACGATAATGATGATGATAATGGTGATAATGATGATAATGACGATAATCATGATAATGATGATAATGATGATAATGATGATATTGGAGATAATGATGATAATGATGATAATGATGATAGTGATTGTAATGATGACAATGATGATAGTGATGATAATGATGATAGTGATGATAATGATGATTGTGATGATAATGATGATAATGATAATAATGATGACAGTGATGATAATGGTGATAATGATGATAATGCTGATAATGATGATAATGATGATAATGATGATAATGATGATAATTATGATCATGATGATAATGATGATAATGATGATAGTGATGATAATGATGATATTCGAAATAATGATGGTAATGATGATAATGATGATAATGATGATAATGATGATAATTATGATCATGATGCTAATGATGATAATGATGATAATGATGATAATGATGATAATGATGATAATGATGATGATAATAATGTTGATAATGATGATGATAATGATGATGATAATGATGTTGATAATGATGATGATAATGATGATAATAATGATACTGATGATAACGATGATAATGATGAAAATGATGTTAATGATGATAATGATGATAATGATGATAATGATGATAGTGATGATAATGACGATATTCGAAATAATGATGACAATGATGATAATGATAATAATGATGATAATTATGATCATGATGATAATGATGATAATGGTGATAATGATGATAATGATGATAATGATGATAATGACGATAATGATGATAATGATGATAATGATGATAATGATGATAATGATGTTAATGGTGATAATGATGATAATGATGATAATGATGATAATGATGATAATGATGATAATGGTGATAGTGATGATAATGGTGATGATAATAATGATAATGATAGTGATGATGATAGTGATGACGATAGTGATGATAATGGTGATGATAATGATGATGATGATGATAATGATGATGGTAATGATGATGATAATGATGATGATAATGATGATAATGATGATAGTGGTGATAATGTTGATAATGATGATAATAATGATTATGATGATAATGATGATTATGATGATAATGCTGATAATGATGATAATGATGATAATGATGATGATAATAATGTTGATAATGATGATGATAATGATGATGATAATGATGTTGATAATGATGATGATAATGATGATAATAATGATACTGATGATAACGATGATAATGATGAAAATGATGTTAATGATGATAATGATGATAATGATGATAATGATGATAGTGATGATAATGATGATATTCGAAATAATGATGACAATGATGATAATGATGATAATGATGATAATGTTGATAATGATGATAATGATGATAATGATGGTAATGATGATAGTGATGGTAATGATGACAATGATGATAGTGATGATAATGATGATAGTGATGATAATGATGATTGTGATGATAATGATGATAATGATGATAATGGTGACAATGATGATAATGATTATAATGATGATAATGGTGATAATGATGATAATGCTGATAATGATGATAATGATGATAATGATGATAATGATGATGATGATGATAATTGTGATCATGATGATAATGATGATAATGATGATAATTATGATCATGAAGATAATGATGATAATGATGATAATTATGATCATGAAGATAATGATGATAATGATGATAGTGATGATAGTGGTGATAATGATGATATTCGAGATAATGATTATAATGATGATAATGATGATAATGATGATAATGATGATGATGATTATAATAATGATACTGATGATAACGATGATAATGATGATAATGGTGATAATGATGATAATGATCCTAATGATCATAATGATAATGGTGATAATGATGATGATGATTATGATGATGATAGTGATGATAGTGATGATAATGATGATAGTGATGATAATGATGATAGTGATGATAATAATGATTGTGATGATAACGATGATAATGATGATAATGATGATAATGATGATAATGATGATAATGATGATAATGATGATAATGATGATAATGATGATAATGATGATAATGGTGATGATAATGATTACATTGATGATGGTGATAATGATGATAATGCTGATAATGATGATAATGAGGATAATGATGATAATGATGATAATTATGATCATGATGATAATGATGATAATGATGATAGTGATGATAGTGGTGATAATGATGATATTCGAGATAATGATGACAATGATGATAATGATGATAATGATGATAATGATGATAATTATGATCATGATGATAGTGATGATGATAGTGATGACGATAGTGATGATAATGGTGATGATAATGATGATGATGATGATAATGATGATGGTAATGATGATGATAATGATGATGATAATGATGATAATGATGATAGTGGTGATAATGTTGATAATGATGATAATAATGATTATGATGATAATGATGATTATGATGATAATGATGATAATGATGATAATGATGATAATGATGATGATAATTGTGATGATATTGATGAAGATAATGATGATGATAATTATGTTGATAATGATGATGATAATGATGATGATAATGATGATGATAATGATGATGATAATGATGATAATGATGATAATAATGATAATGATGATAATAATGATAATGATGATAATTATGATAATGATGATAGTGATGATAATGATGATATTCGAGATAATGATGACAATGATGATAATGATGATAATGATGATAATTATGATCATGATGATAATGATGATAATGATGATAGTGATGATAGTGGTGATAATGATGATATTCGAGATAATGATTATAATGATGATAATGATGATAATGATGATAATGATGACAATGATGATGATAATGATGGCGATAATGATGATGATAATGGTGATGATAATGATGATGATAATGATGATGGTAATGATGATGATGATGATGATGATGATAATGATGATGATGATGATAATGATGATGATAATGATGATAATGATGATAATGATTATAATGATGATAGTGATGATAATGATGGTATTGGAGATAATGATGATAATGGTGATGATGATGATAATGAAGATGATAATGATGATGATAATTATGACGATAATGATGACGATGATGATGGTGATGATGATGATGATCATCATAATGACGATGATTATGGAGATGATGATGATAATGATGAAGATGATGATGATGGTGATAATGATGATGATAATGATAATGATGATAATGATGATGATAATTATGATAATGATGATAATGATGATAATGATGATAATGATGATAGTGATGATAATGATGATATTGGAGATAATGATAATGGTGATGATGATGATAATGGTGATGATGATGATAATGATGATGATAATGATGATGATGATGATAATGATGATAATGACGATAATGATGATAATGATGATAATGATGATATTGGAGATAATGATGATAATGATGATAATGATGATATTGGAGATAATGATGATAATGATGATAATGTTGATAATGATGATAATGATGATAATGATGATAATGATGATAGTGATGGTAATGATGACAATGATGATAGTGATGATAATGATGATATTCGAGATAATGATGACAATGATGATAATGATGATAATGATGATAATTATGATCATGATGATAATGATGATAATGGTGATAATGATGATAATGATGATAATGAT